>QUSF01000029.1:4772413-4940558 GCA_003676055.1 Chloebia gouldiae
TTCTTTTTTTTTCTTTTTTTTTCTTTTCTTTTCTTTTTTTTTTTTCTTTTTTTTCTTTTCTTTTCTTTTTTTTCTTTTTTCTTTTATTTTTTCTTTCATATTTTCCTCTTTTCCCTTTTGCCGCTCCCTTCCCCTTCCCTTCTGTGTTCCTCATTTACTTAATTAGATATATTTCAGCAATGTGAGCAAAAGACTCCATTTTCAAATACAATAATCTGATAAATGCAAAGCCACTTATTTGCACCTAGATGGAGAAATTTGATTTGCTATTTCAGGATACAGCATTATGACATTTGTTATTTTCATGCACATTCATAAAGATATAAATAGAGATGAACTTCAGCCTAGATTTGATCCTTTCTTAGATAATTAAAATATTATATGCAATTAAGAATGAAGTCATTGTGGCTTACAAACCTGTGCAAGGGTAGCCTGGGTCCTTAAAAGAGCAATTCAGGTGTAAGGTGAACTGACTGTTCTGTTCTTAACAAATACAGGCAGCCCGAACTGATTATGACATTAAATTACTTAAGTCCTGAAAGTTCATGGGAGAAAAACTGTTCTTTGCATCCTGTAGGTATTCTGGATCAATGGTATTCTCAGTATAGGGAGCCCAGTTGAAATTTAATCTAAGTATTCCATATCTCAGAAGGTCTCTGCGGCTCAATCCATAGTCAGCTTCAAAGCACAGAAAAAATCCTTGCATGCATAAAGCAGAAATATGGAAGTTTAAGTGAAAAATTTTAAATGACATCTTCTGAAACAGAGAAGAAAATGAAATAATGAAGCACATTAAAATTTAAGTACTTAAATACCAGGCTGAGGATTCTGAAATTGTAATTGTTTTTTTTTTCTTCATTATCTAAGTCTTTGTTATTCAATATATTAAGTTATAGGTAATGAAACCTTCATGAACTCTTTCTTTCTTACAAAGATATAGGTACATTTTTGCTGAGGTTTTTTTTTTCCTCCTTTCTGCTCTATTGCAATCTTGGACAATAGATAATTTTTTTTAGTTCTCTGTTATCCTGCAGAGAAGGAATCTATATAATAGCATTATAACCCAAAGTGGTCCCAGATCTGTAATAAGATTCTAATGTTGTTTTTGTGCTTTCAGGTCACAGAGCTTTTTTGTAGGGGTAAATTGTCAGCATCATCTTGTGCTTTGGGGAACTCAAGTTATCTTCAGTATGATTTGAAAATTACCACTAAACAAGGTAGAGAAAACTAATTCTTGTACTTTGCTTGGATACTGTAGAAGCAATCAACTGATAAAAAATTACCACCTCCAACATTTTGGCAGAACCTAAATTGCTTTTTGTTTAGTTACGTTTCCACTGGCTTGATTTTAGGCTTCATTTTGTCTCCCTCCCTCCTCCTGAAAGAGTGTGTGTGTGTGTGTGTGTGTGTGTGTATGTAAACACATTTGAGAAATTACATAAGATTGCATATTTAAAATAAAGAGGTTGCAATAGTTCTTAGAGTCAATTTAATATTAGGGTATAGTCAAGTGACTTGTTTAAGACTAACAATACCTGAATGTTGTCCAGATACTCCAAATCAAAGCCTAAATGTGCTTTTTTATTGATATTCTTCATGTTGCATTAGTTTAAGAATTTTAATCATTTGAATATCAATATGAATAAATGAAATAGATTTTTTTATTATTTAGGTTACTAAAAAGTCTTGTATAATTTGATTAGACATCCAGAATAGGGTTCTCACTTTGGCTTCCTATATTTCTTCAAGACAAAAATAGGGATAGACACATTCAAATACCTGTAATCTTGCATGAATAAATTTTTTTTCTTTATTTTTTGGGGTTTTTTGGGGTTTGTTTGTTTGTTTGTTTGTTTGGTTTGTTTGGGCTTTCTTTTATTTTTTTCTGATGTAGAGGAAAAGCCCTTCCCAAGCATTGTGCAAACTCTAAGGGACTTGTAAGTGCAAATGCACTGAGACGAGAGGCAGTTTCGTGGCACATAGCAGGATCTGGTGTGACTTCTGCCTGCTGAAGCCTTCAAAAATCTTTAGACTACACAGCCACCTCCTAACTCATCTCTGCATAACTTTTCTTGGCAACCTAATGCAAGCAGGTATATTAAACACTATGGTTTAACATTGTTTTTTGGCATTAGACTCGTGCAATGCCGTGTCCAGGTCTCGATTCTCAGGGCAAGAGAGAGATGGAGCTCCTGGAGCAGGTCCAGCAGAGGACTACAAAGATGAGGAAGGGCCTGGAGCGTCACCCTGCTGAGGAAAGGCAGAGGGATCTGGGGCTGCTCAGCCTGAAGGGAGCCCCAGCCGAGAGAGAACCCCATCCCTGTCTGTCCCTGTGTGCAGGGAGGGTCAGAGCAGGGCCAGGCTCTGCTCCGGGGGCCAGCAATGGCACCAGAGGAACGAGCAGGGACTGAGCCAGGGAGTTCCACCTGGACATGAGGGAGAACTTCTGTCCTGGGCAGTGACTGAGCGCTGGGACAGATTGTGCAGAGAGGGGATGAAGTCTCCCTCCCTGGAGATATTCCAGACCCCTCTGGACACAATCCTATGCCCTGTGCTCTGGGATGACTCTGCTTGAGAAGAGAGGGGAGACCAGATGACCCGACTGTGGTCCCTTCCAACCCAAATCACCCAGTGTTTCTGCAAGCTTGAACTTGAACTTTAAGATGATATTTGTCCATCCATATGGTTTTATTCCCAATAAGCAAAGGACCTTCTGAATCATCGTATTGCTGCAGCATATGGCTTCCTAGGAGAAATCATCAAGGTGTCATATTTTTACAACATAACATTTGTAAATTGCTTGACAGTTATTTCTTCCATTATTATTTATCATGTTTCACTCCTCATAAACTGGAAAAAAGGGGTTTATTTTCTGGTTAACGGGGTCTAAGAAGAAGATATCTCTTGATAAATGACAGGATATGAATCAGGTTATATTGCACATTGTGAAACATTTTGCCATAGTAAAAGTGCAACAAATAATAATTCTATCAGCTTTATTGGATATTGGTTGTTCAGTCTCATGTTAAATGGATCTGGTGCAGCAACTATCAAATCTAGTATAGCTGTAAAATGAACATTCCTAAGCTTTCAGCACCTGTTTTTATAGTGTAGGTAGGGATAAGACAAAAATAATTTGTAAGGCTGTATTGAGCAAGGCAAACAGCTGATAGTGCATACCAGGAGTGAGGAAAAATGCCAGAGACTTAAAGTAAGGATGTGCTTCATATTTGCAGATACCAGATATGAGCCATCCCAGTGTCTGCAGCTCTCATCTGTCCCCTCTCCCCCAAAACAGTCCTGAGCAGCAAATAAAGCAACAAATGACAGTAAATCCACCCAAACATCTGCCACAAAAATCCAAGGCATTCCAAGGCACACAGAAACAATGATGCATGAGAATAACAGCTCTCAATGGGATGTCCATGGAGATTTGAAGGGAGTGCAAGGCTACAGGCTACTTCAGAGAGGTATTATAGACAAAAGGACCTTTCTTTGGGGTACAGGGAGAGTTTAGCTATATACATTTAGGGTTAGAGAATAGTCTGTGGTCTATTTTACTTATCGAGATAGATTTAGATGGCATGAGAATTTCTCAAACAAAAAACTGTATCTGACAGTCTGCATAGGACAATAAATGGCCAAAGCAATTTGTTCCCTGCTTCAGGGACTGCATGATATGGTCACGGGATGTTACTTTTGTGGCCATACATCAGCAATAAAATGTTGCCATTCTTGTCATTTAAAAGATTTTGATAATGGGGGTACTGCCCAGTACATGCAATTTCACAAAGTCCTCTGCACCAGCTCACCAAGCAGCCAGAGTGTGTTGGCAGATATTTTACAAAACAGTTATTACTGCTGGGAAAAAAATGAATTAATATTTTATCTGAAAGCTGTTTTCCCACACTTCAGTGGTTGGGAAGAATTTGGGCAGGAGACTAAAGGAAGAAAATCTCCAGTATACACATCAGGAGCAACATGTATATAGCACATTATATAGAAAAATGAACAAAAATCTCAGCTTAAAAATTGTGCTGTAATGCAGCCAGAATATTTATTATCCTCATCTGGTATCAGCTGGCTACTATTGCAGAGAAGATACTGGTCTTGGTGAAAAAGGAGAATCAATCACTACTGCTCCTTCTGTGCTTTCCTCATTTGTGCTCCAGAGAAATGCAGGGAATATAGCCAAGACCAAAGGCAGCAGCTCAGAGAGCAAAATCAGACACGTGCACTAGAAAAACCCAAAGGGCCATATGCCAGCACGACGTCTGAACTAAAGAGATCTTAATCTCAGGCAGCACTGTTTACAGAACACAGTTACAAATTAATTTAAAGAAATATGCAAGCAGGTGGGGCACTCCACAAGGAGTCAGGAGAACTTTTTTTTAAAAATTCTCTGCCTTCATATAGACCTTTTTCTGTGAATTAAGTGCACAGTTTTTCTCTTTGTGTCTTGTTCATCCTCATCCTTTTTTTCCTCTGGCCTCTGAGGACCATTGACCAGTCTTGAGGCTGTCTTTTTATGTAGTATGAAATCCAGCCTAACACTGGTGCAGTCTCCAGACCCCACAGCAATAAGAGATTTACCCATCTTCACATTGTGCTTTGATTTGGAATTGAGTTGTCCTTACTTCAGTTTTCCAGTACTATTCTGGAAAACTACTTTTTTGACTTCTAGAACAGTTTCTATCACTGGATTAAACTAGAATGGGTCAAAAAAAAAGTTATTTTTTAATTTCATAAAATATACATCATCATCCCATGTATGACACTTGCAGGACACATATTAGACACTTAAAAGAGCTCAGTCTGTTTGCCTTATTAAGCAGAAGCCTGGGGGGTGGCTTGCTCTCTGAGTTTAAATATCCCAGAGGAAATAGAAACGTGGGTAAAATCTTTGCTAAATCCAGCACTGAAACAAGCTGAATTAAATTACAGCTGAAGTCTATTTGTACTTGAGAAGAGGCTCTGTCTTTCCTGCTACACTTGACCACTGCAGCATGATACTCCAGAAATTTCAAATCTTCCTTCTTTTCAAGGTGCTGAGATGAAACTGGAGAAGGAAACTGTAGAGTCTGTGTATTACTCTGAAGCAAGTCTAATTAGTCAATTGTACTTTAAACCCTGGAAATATTATATATTATTATGTCCATATACAATGTGCATTTGAGACTCTGTTAAATGAGGAAAATACTGAAGCAGGTTACAAATTTGTTGGCACCTCCATTTAATATTTGACTAGAGGAACCCATAGTAAATAAATAGGTTCAATCTGAGGTTTAATGAGTCCAAAACACAAAAGTGTCTCAGTGGAAAGAGCTGTTACTTACTGGGATCATTATTGTTATTGCTGTAAGCACAATCATAGAGATCAAAAAATTTACCATTCTTCTTTGTGGGAGAGAGGCTTTTGCTTTGAGGAAGATACCTGCAAGTCTCAGAAAGCAGCTTTACAGACTGTTTAGAAACTTACTCTGACAGACTATATAAAATGGATAATTCTGATTTTTTTTTTCTCCAGCAAGAAAGCACTAGCTTACTTTCTATAAGCACAATTGTTCATAAAACACCTTTTGATGACTTCTTTATCTGGTAATCACACTTACTGGTAATGGGAAATGGAGTGTGACATGTTTATATGTAAGGACAACTAAGCACAGCCAGATATGATCTCCATTACCTCTAAAATACTCTACTTCCCTTTTTTTTCCCTAGTGCTGCATGCCATCAAATATCTGAAAAAGGGGTGGGGAGGACAACCAGCTTGTGAAACATGCATCACAAAGATTGCATTAAATAGCAAGAAAATATGAGAAAGATTAAACGTTTTCTGATAAAATACTCACTATTACTACCTAATCATTTAATTGTATTACTTTTTTCAACAATATGCATGAGCCACACAGCCAAATAAATTCAACTGTCTTTTTGATGTTTGGCTGGTTGATTAGGTTTTCTGTGGGTGACTGATGACTGTCATTGATTTCAAAGCGATTCTGATGATGGTGTATGTGTAATATGTGGTTTGATTTTCAAAAACACCTCTTGTTGGACTTGCTCTTAAGTATTACAGGTCAATAACACAATTGTAGTGAGAGTAAAGTTAATCACCGATGAGTAAATGAGGGGAAAAAATCCATGCACAATAGATTTTGATTTTTTTTTTTTTCAGGGAATACTTAAAAAACATCTGCTATCTAGAATAAGCAGTTGAACATGACCTTTGAAAATTAAGACCAGTCAGAGATTCACCAGTCTAACAAATTGAGATACTCAAAATAGTAAATTTTGAAAGTACTGACCAAGACATGGGAAAAAAATTTTAAAAATAATAAAATATTCTCAAAATGTGTGTTAAATTTTGCTTCACTAATGAGAAGGAATTGAAACTATATTCTCACAGAGCTGAACTCACCTTGCATACATTTCATGGAAACTACATTATTCAGAAGCCATGTTATTCTGAAGAATGGCTAGACTTGATAATTATTTTAAAATCTGCTGCTTTCTAGTACAAAATAGAAGAAATTTTGTTACTGAGACTGTATTAGATTGTCTCGTCAATCAGTAGATTTATGGATCTCTGGGCACCATGGAACAACCCCATGTAGCAAGTACTGCCAAAGAGGTTGCACTGTTTGGATGATGGCTTTTAAATTTGTCTTTCAAAAGATGTGACATGTGACTATATTTAGGCATCACAGAAGCATTGGAATTCACTGAACCACCCCGAGCATACTCCAGCATAGTTTGTAGAAATGCTGTGAAAACATCCTGACATAGAGCCTTGTACAATCCAGCCCTGACCTCATTATAATTCCTATATTGTTTATAATGCCTATATTCCCTCCCCCCAAAAAAAAACAAACCATCCAGCTTTGCCAAATTCTGCCAGCTCAAGGTGGCCTCATTGTAGGGACTCAGATAAAATGCCAAGTTCATTCCCCTGGGTGACTCAGGCAAAACGAGGTTTGAAGAAGAAGAAAATGCTCCAACACCCCACTTAGTACATGGAAGGACATCCAGCCCAAGGGATAAATATAAAGATGGGGATTCCATTAACTCTGCAGGTGAACAGGTGTGACATTGTACTCTGCATCACTGTGGTGGTCCCCACTGCAGCTGGAATGCTCAATTTAATACAGCTAATAAATTTTTTATTTTTTTTAAGGATCACTATATAGGTCAAAAATTATTTTATTTCCTTCTATCTAATGCTCCTTATCCAAATATGCTTTGGGTACTCATAATTAGATTTGACAGGTAATATAAGACTATCTCATACAACAGGTTGATATAAAACTTAATTTTATATCTACAGAGTACTCTTAACTTGAAAGGAGGTGTGCGTGCTATGCTGCATATTCTATGTGGTGCGTGGAATTGTTCTAGAACAAAAAAAATGCTATGAATTTGCTCACAACTTTTTGTCACTTCAAGGACAGTCTAAACATTCTTAAATATACCTTAAATAAACCCAAAACAACCCACAAGAAGTGGAAAAGTTATATATGTAAATAACTTAAATCATAATTGTTGGATTTATCTGTTGATTTTTTCAGCCATTTTTTACTTCATTTATTGTATAATGGAATTATACAGTAAGGGAATTCAGTGTAGTATCATGAGAATGACTTTACAACTGTGTTGTCAGACGCAGACAAACATGGTACAGATGCTTAAGGGAGACATAAAAAATGATAATATTTTACAAATGTTAAAAAAATTTAAAATGTCAGGATAGTAGTGGTGTTCACAGATTTTTTTTCTCTGTTAAAATAGTGCTTCTCACGTACATGGGGCAGTCGCAGTTTTAAACACATAGATTTTATTTCCATGGGTTTTAGTGCTGGGAATGTGACAGAGATGTTTCTGACAGACTGCCCTGAGCACATATCTGATATTTCCAACTGTTGACTCTACGGTTCACTGAGAGGAGATCAGAAGGCCTGGGGTTGGCAGGTGGCACTGCAAGACACACAAACCACAGGGTTGTCTTTCATACCTTTTTTTTCTTTTTTTATCCCAAATCCTCTCTTTTTTTTTTTTTTTTCCTTTGCCCCCCTCCCCGCCCCCCACCCTCGCCTTATCAGTGACTTTCAACAGTTTGGCCTCTCCAACTCCCCATCTGCTCCATCCCCATCTCCAAACAATGGCAAGCCTGTGCAGTTAATTCACAGAGAAGCCTGAAGGCATTGGATTATAGGAATTAAAGCTGTGCTGATGACCAAGCCTGTGTCTTAAACCAGGCCCCCCATAGTGCTGGGAGCCAAATGGAGGCCTATTCTCAGAGTGGGGTGTCTGGAGCAGCACAGCTTTATGGCTCCTTGCCATCGAGCATTTAGTCTCCGTCAGCTCAGTATTTTCACATGGAAAGTGATGCCATTAGACTATTTTCTCTCAATGTAGCTGGGAAGTTATAATCACACATTAATAAAAATAGGGACAGTCATCCAGCATTTCATAAATCAGCTTTTTCTCCACTATGTTCTGCACAACCGTAACAGATGGGTTAGTTGAGATGGGCCAACAGAAATGCTTGGTTTACTGGCTAAAAAATTATGACAGCTGGATTGCACGCATATAAAACCACACACACTCTTAAATTTAAGTAACGTTTTAGAAGGAGAGGATTTGAGTCTGACCCCACCAGCTGGAACTGGATCTAGCCCTAAGGATATTAGATATTACCCTTCAATTTGCTGATTTTAACATTTTCATTAATGACCTAGGCATATAAATGCAGGAGGGTTCTGACACAATTTGCTGATAACACAAAGTGGGGAACATTTTCTATCTAGAAGAGACAGGATTATTGAAGAGGAAAAGCTGTGTGACCCAGAGGAGTGATAGAAGTGGAATTAAATGCAATTGTAAAAAGTGCAAGGCCATGTCCTTAAGGACTAATAGCAGGGCTGTTTACTATAACACATCAGTTTGGAGGCAGGAGAGAAATCTTGGATATATCAGCCACATGCTGGGTGATTATAACTACAAACATCATGAAATTGTGCAAAAAAAGAATTGCCACTGCAAGAGGCGTTCGGAGTGATTTGTTTATCAGGGACATGGAAGCATTGAAGGTATAAAATATACAAGCAAAAACTCAGTTAAGATTAAGTGCAGTTATTTATTAATGATGATGGCAAGTTCAAATTGAAACAGATGCAGAGCATGTGTATCAGGTTGGTCCTATCAGAGAAAATTAGAGAAAGTTAATTTCTTTAGCGTAGGCAAATGAAAGTAGAAGTGTGATAAAAGAACACGCATATGCTGATAAGAAGTGAAGGAACATGAAGAATTGTGAGGAGGAACCATTTAAAACAAAGAATAATGATGGAACAATATCTAATTGCAGCTTCCTTGCAAGGAACACATTCTGCCTAGAAGTTAGGTGAGGATTACTGACTGACCCATGACAGTACAGAAGCTCCAGGACAGTTGTTCACTGAGAAATCCCCTCCCCTCCCCTCCCCTCCCGTCCCCTCCCCTCCCCATATGTTTCTCTTACTTTCCTGTTATTTGCATTCAACCTGCTGCAACCAGCTCAGAAATTCTTTTTTGGGCTGCACCTAAGACAGCTCAAAGGATCCTTACCCAAGACAAGAAAACTTGTACAACTGACGGGCAAATTTAAACATTTGTATTTTCTATGAGTAACCTTATTGATTTCATAGCACTGTATGGCTTACAAATGCAGAGAACACCAGCAACTGAAAAGGAAGTGAGGCAACATCAGACTCCTAATCCCTAGAAGACCAAGGAAATTGAAAACAGTTGAATCCTATTGTGGGAGAGCTGTAGTGTAATTTTCATTTAAGCTATTTACTGATCCCATAGGTACAGCTTCTCTGCAGTATGCAGTGTGTCCTACCATCACATTATGGAGCCAAAGATCAGTATATGTTCCAGAATGAAAGTAGTATTGAACGGCGGATATAGAACAATATCATTCATCTTTCACCAGTGACATCAGGGAAATATAACCACTGCCATAAATGTCAAATCTATATAGGAAAACAAGGGCAAACCAACTCTTTTATTGTGGATAAAGCTCAGTGTCCAGAGCTGTATATGATGAAAAGGTGCAGTCATTCTGGATATAAAACAAGTTTTCTTTTGGATCATCTTACACCGTCTGTGCTCAAAGCTCTTCTTTCCCTTCTTTCACTGTCCCCCTGTTCCCACCCCTTTTTATTTGTTATGGACAGGTATAACATCTGCTCAGAGATGGGTCACTGCTTGTTACCAGACTGTTTCTTTAGGGTGTGAACTAAGGTAAAGCAAAATTTGTTTTCCATTTACTTCGGTAATTTTGCTTTATTTTTTCATGACTATAGAGCAGGAGAGATGAGTACTTCTACTCTATTTTCTATGTCTCAGGTTGTGAGGCCTTCTTTCTCATGTCGTCAAGGCCTGCCTTCCTTTATAATATGCAATCTACTTTGGATTTACACTCTTTTTGGTTAAAAAAAACTATTAAAAAAGAGGGGTTTGAAGCACCTAATCAAGTTTTTAAAGCATGATATGTAGTTAGGAAAATAAAAACAAACCCAGAAAGGGATAAAGCAGAAATTCAGCAGGTACAAAAATTCAGATTGTGGTCCAAAATCTTTAATTTGTACAAACTTTCACTTGTATTTACTTACATGGGAGAGAGCTATCCCTTGTTTTGCTCATCTTGACTCATCAGTTCCATTTTCATGTACATTCTTTGAGCATCCTGGAAAGAAGTGTCAGTGAGGTCAAAGTGAAGGATCTCAGCTGGTGAGTGTGCGCTCTGTTTATCTGAGTTAAGTCCTTTAGAACTAAATCAATTATTCTGGTTTTCAGTATCTTTTGCCTTCAGAAGAAATGCCCAAAATGGCTGTAAGATTTCCTTCCTGAAAAAAAGGAAGTTCAAAACTTGAACGATCTGTCCCAGGTGGACCCATTATTAGCAAGAGTTTGCATCAGGTGACCTACAGAGTTCTCTTCCTTATGAAACTATTCTGTGATTCTCTGATTTCCATACATCTTTCAGCAGAATATATTTAATTACATCTTGAAAAATATGTGTCAACCATAGCAACTGCCTCTTCTTTCTGAAACAGGGTGTACATTTACTTTTCCACTTCTTTTTCTCAAAGATATTATACCTATCCTCCTATTAATATCTCTTTCAGCACACAAAACAAAACTTTACCACAGGCAGTTGTCATTTTTGAAGCCATTTATTAACATTAATTTCATTTCTACTGGTAAAAAAAATAATGGGGTGATAACATGTCCTGAATTGCTAGTGACAGTAACTGTTAAGGCTTCAAGCACTTTGTGTTTTTCACCAGCTGTTGCTTTTAGCACCAGCAGTTTTGTTCTTCCAAATCTCATCTTATTTACTCATTTAAGAAAATTAGAGAAAAAGCACCATTAGGGAAAAGTAGGCAAGCTTCTTGACAAAAAAATAAAAATCCCAAATGTGTTGCTATCTGTCTTTGTCACTGTCACAAATTTGTCCCACCAAGCTGCGCAGTGAGGTCACATGCTGGAGGGAAGGGATGCCGCACAGAGGGATCTGGACAGGCTGGACAGGTGGGACCATGTGAACTTCATGGAGTTCAGCAAGGCCAAGTGCCAGGGGTAATGCAACACAGAAATACAGGCAAAGCAGAGAATGGTTTGAGAGCAGCCCTGGGGAGAAGGATTTGGGGGTATTGGTTGATGAGAAACTCCACATGACCCAGCCACATGCAGTGGCAGCCCAGAAAGACCCAACTGTGTCCTGGTCTGCAACAAAAAAAGTGTGACAGGCTTAGAGCAACCTGGTCTAGTGGAAGGTGTCTTGCCCTTCTTGCCCAGGGGACTGGAACAAGATGATTTTTTTCAGTCCCTTCCAACCCAGACCATTCTATGATGTTTCTTTGATTTCCACTCCATAGCCTGAGCTGTGGTGTTGCTCAATCAGGCATGGAAGTCAACCTGCACAGGTTCCAGATTTATGTAAGAGTGACAGGGATCATCAGTGATTAAATACCGATAATATTTAATCAGCCAGATCAAGTTACTCCTGAGAAACTATATCTTTCTTCCTCCCACCCTTAATACTATTCACGTTTTAATGTGTTATTTGAATATGCAACTTAATGTATTCTTTTCATAGTATTATTTATCATATCTTCTGTGTTATCTGTTTCCTGTCTTTCATTTTCAATATTTTTTTTTCTCATTTTCACTTTTTTCTCTATGAAGGGATGCAGAAGTCGTTCACTTGGCTGGGTACAGCCCACCATTTTTTCCTTTACGAAAAAATCTGGAAAACCTTTAGAAAAGATCATCCTGGCTTGCAGCATCTACACATTCTGAATGTTTTTCGTCACATTCTGAAAGGTGTTTTTCAACTTTTCACGGGCATTTCCAGAGCCTTTTCAGACTGAAGGCTTGGAATGAATCAGTTGCATGAAGCATAGGAAATAAATAAATGTCAGAAACCATTTCTAATCTGCAAAGGAGCTAATGCTGAATGCCTCCCAGTCCTGAAGGGACTCTTTAGAATGGTGCTTTGTCAGAATACACATCGAGGTTTTGGTGTAAGCCCAAATTTTTCTGCCGGGTATAATGGAAAGGTTCAACCTGATCCCAGCAGCATTTGCAGTCTCTGTATGTTTGTGGGTGTAGATGCATATTCACACATGCTGCTGGGTAAATTGAGCTACAGCTTTATCGGTGGTGGGCTGAAAAGTCTATTACTCTGTGTAAGAATATGACTTTATCAGTTATAATCATGATTTGGGCTCACAGGGTGTTATTAGCATAGTAGTTTTTATATATCAACAGTATCTGCATAATTGGAAAGATACATCACAGATAGAAGAGGTTAAACAGATGCTTCTAGCAAAGAATTTCTTCCATTTTGTTTGTTAAGACTCTATTTTCTCATTCTACCCTCAAGCAAGCATAATAAAAATGTAATCTGTCTTCCTCCCTGCCACCATGCTTCCAACTTCACTCTTCTGCTTCTCTCTTTGTTTATTATATCCTTTCTTTCAGGTAATGAATAAGAAGAATAATTCTTGGTTTGGCTTCAGAAAAAAAAAATTCTAGGAAAAAAATTCCTCTCATTAACCCTCAAGCATCACCATTGCTTAAGTTTCTGTTAGTAAAGAATCCAACAGCTCTTGGGGATGTAAGCAGAAAAGTTTGGTGATATTTTGCACAAAGTTATCAGCTACAAGCTATCAGCTGCCACTTTGGTTACTCTAGAGTGCTCAGTCTTATTGTAAATCAAAGCCCATGGGCAGGAACCACAGGTTGTCCAAAGAATGTCCCCCCCGAACAGGGAGCTTGCCAACAGGACAAGTTAACCACAGATACATGAACAAATTACCATGGAAACTATCCAAGTCTGTGATCTTAACCTGCTGCAAAAGCAAGGCAATTTGAGCAAAGTTAGCAGGCAATAAGAGCTTGTTATGTCTAATTAGCTAAATTCTTACAGCTCTTCCTACCCACTGACCATTTAAGATTTTTGATTTTTCTGCCTCTGCACATTAATTTCTCATTTTAATCCCCTTCATATGCAGTTCTCCAGGCTCAAGTTTTTGTTATCCTTTGTCCACGTGCCAAATCACAACACATGATGGAAATTAATAATCCTTATTCAGCAGTCATTCCTGGTTTGATGCTCCTGTGCCATGGATCTCTTGCTTCAAATGTTCCTCTGACTACAAAAAAAGCTTTCTTCTCTTCCATGAAGCTCTCCTTTCATCACACTGGAAAGGAGCTGAAAAAGAAAGGCTCCATAAAGTTCCCATAATTTTTTCAATCAATTCATATTCCGCAAAAGTGTAAAAGTTTTCCTGAATTAGTATTGACATGAGGAAGATCAATGCCATTAGTTTAATAAGAATACTCTACAATATTTCCTGTAATGCGATTTTTTGACAGACCTTCCTAATAAACTTCAAAATTACTAAATGCTCAAAATTAATTACACATTCCAAGACAAACAAACACAATGATTCACCATTCCCATTTTCTGATGGCTCAACCCCCTCTCATTGCATCCAGTAACTTTTTCTTTTTAAAAAACTCAAGTAAATCTTCATCTCATTGAATTGATTAACTTTTTTCCTTTATAAAGCAGCTCAAGTAAAATGTGGAAGAGTGAAACATTATTCTGTAGACTATGAATAAGACACTTTGATGCCTCATATATTTTAACAAATGCTTGCTTCAGTAAATTATTTCTTAAAAAAAATCTATTTAAGTCCAAATATTTATAAATCTATTATAAATTCTTCCTCTGCCTCCCTTCTGTCAAACACATCAGCAGCCCGGACAGAATCCCTGAATCCCATCAGACCATAACTGTGTGGAAATAAAAGGAGGAAGGAGAGTCTCTTGCAATTTTCTTTTCACTGCCAGAAACTTAAGATGGTGTTCCCTGTCTGCCTGCAGTCTGCATCTGAGAGTATGTTTAGATGTGAAAACTGTACACCAGAATATATGTGTGCTACACTCAAAAGTGATGGGAAGCAGTGTGTGCTGTTAAACACTCTTTACAGCATATTTTTGGTGACTCTTTTATTCCAGTGTTGGAAACTCATATCCAGCTCAGGCAAAACCTTCAGAATGTAATTCCAATAGTCTGTCCATGTGTCTAAAAATGAGACATTTAGCTAAACGCAAGCATTAGCTTCTTTGTTTCAAAATGATTATGCTACTTCTGTGAATCACTAATACTTTGGTTGTGGGGTTTTTGTTTTTTTTTCCTTAATTTACAGTTCTTGATTGCAGCCGTATATATAAACATGCACAAAAAAATATACACTTATTTCTGCCTCTTCTTTGATTTGCATTTAGATCTCCAAATTTCTTTCTGGTTCCCTTAAAATTTCTTGAATCACATTTCTCAGTCTTCGGCAGACAACTGAGGAAAATAAAACACTGAAAGCAGACTCCTGATCTTCCCTCCTTACTGCCTCCTTCTTTATTGTCTCATCTTTTCATGTCAATTGAAGGCTTTCAGGACAATATATTGCTGCTAGAGACAAAGTTATATAATACCAGGGAGATTTGCAAAGGATACCAGGAATTAAGTTTATTAACTCAGTCCTCAGTGTGCTTAGTGTCTGTGTCCTGATGAAGAACTGAAGTCGAGTGGGAATTTAACGCCTAACACACAACTGAAAATACCTTACATAAGTTTACAGATAGATGAAGCATAAGGAGGCTGTCTCTCCTGGATTGATAGTCAACTTATGCTCACAAAGCAATAGAAACCACTAACAGTGTTAAAATCAGAGCTGAATGCCATTAATCTTGTATTTGATTAAAAAAAAAAAAAAGAAGTCTAAAATGTACATTTGCAGCTCCTTTTATATGTACTTTTTAAAAACAACCATCTGCTGTTAGCAGATGATAATTGATTTCTTGTTACTTAAAAAATTGAAAAAAATCCTTTTTGTGAAAATAGCAATGCAATTACTGGATTTTTTTCCCTTACAAAAAAACCAGCAGATGTCCATGTGAAACTGATGCAGAAATGTCTGCTTTTTGCAACTATCTTATGGCCATCTATGTCTTCAGCTGAGCATTGCAATCAGAGAACCTTTAAAGATGATGGACAATTTAGAAAATTGTCAGATCTCTGAAAAATGCTTTGAGCAATTGACCTGAACTTATTCATCTTGAAGACAGATACTAAGGATTTAACACTTCCACATTCTCTTCAAATTAGACCCAGAGCTATTGCTGACTGATGCAAGATCATGTGGCTTTGAGTATCCAATTCAGTCAGATCCTGAGGCCATCTCTTTAGAAACACTTCCTGATGTAAAGATGCTTTAACCACTCATCAGTC
Organism: Chloebia gouldiae; assembly: GCA_003676055.1. Lineage (NCBI taxonomy): Eukaryota > Metazoa > Chordata > Aves > Passeriformes > Passeridae > Chloebia > Chloebia gouldiae. The sequence continues at coordinate 4,788,261 of QUSF01000029.1, forward strand.
ATGCATTTGGCAAGATAAAGTCAGTCTGTAGTAGAGAAGAGCAGCTTCAAAGCCTAACCTGCAGACAGCACCCTGATTCGGGAGTGATTCTTGCATGAAATGAGACGTTGATTCAGTTATTTAGCATTTTATCTGTGAACTAATGAAACAACATTGTCATAAGTTGGAAACAAAAGAGCAAAACATGTGCTTTGCTAGATTTGCAGCTAAGCAACTGCATGGAGGATGTTTATCTTCATTTCAAACTTTTGCACAGAGCAGAAATAAGATTACCTGGAGGAATAGCTCCTATGTCATCAGAATATTATGGATCCAAAAGGTGCAAAAATAATAAAATTCCTAAAATAAGACAAAGACTAGACAGACATTAGTAATCTTCATCACAAAAGATGCTAAAAATCTGCAGAAATTTTTCAAGGGTAAATTGAATCTAGAAATTTTTATGTATGAAAATGCATGAGCTATATATTTAAATAGGTAGTGTATGCTTTGAGTTTTCTTGCAAGAGTGTCGAAATTACTAAAACAGAGAAAGTGTCAGCCTAATCTAACAGGGGTCAATAGTAAATTGCGTAAGAACAATTGTTCAGTGATCTTTCATCAGATTTCTTTCGAAACCCCTAAAAAATTTGCAGTTCCCTTGGATCAAATAGAAACATGTTTTTCTATAATCAGAACAGATTTTAAGTAGTATTTCATGTCACATCTTTGTGACTAACCAGGTGAGAAGTATATTATTTAGAACAGATCTCTCTGGTTTTGTATAAAAATTTATTTTTTGTCAAGACTATTAAATGGCATTCCTTTAACACTTTAACACAAATTAATTTTACAATCCCACACCCCCCCACCCTCCATCCACTAAAAATAACACACAAAGACCATTACAGAAGAGCTGGACAATATTATTTTCTCCATTGTTAAAGCTGCATTTTCCTTCCTGTCCATTCCTTCCTTCCTAAAGCAAAGTCCAAGTTACGAGGGGAAGGGAAGGAATATCTGAGCCTCTGTAATGTGAACTTTTTCAGAGGCTGGAGCAGCTGAGGGTGAGAGGTGCATTGCTGGGCCATGTGCTACTTCCATTGCATCCAGGCTCTTCAGGGAACAAGTTCACACAGCAAAACTTCATCTTCTCCTTGGCCCAGTCTCCTTGGCCCAGGTAATCCTGCCTGCACCCATGGCCATTCAAGGACCCCATTCTGGTCACCAAAAAATGCTTTAGTATGAAGCCAGCAAAAAACCACCGCAGAGGGACAAGGCCAAAAGGAAAACATGGAAAACTCTACAAGACACGTCACTCTAGAGAGGGAGAAGGAGGAGCAGGACTAATTGAAACATTTATGATAATTATTATTTCTATGGTCTCGCAGTCTACAATGCCAGCAAAGCTGAGCTTGCAGAATCACCTCCATGAAGTCAGAGTGAGTTTTCTCATGAAAGCATTAATATGAAATTCTCCTTTAAAGTTTCTTTACCATGTTACTCATTAACTGTGAGTGTTTCAGTGCAGGCTACTGAAAAGATAATTGCTTACCCAGTGACTAAGAGGAAAATGTAAGGTGCACTTGCTTGGTTCAATGAAAAATGCTGTTTTGTGACAGTGGAAATTGGTTGTGAACTCCAGGGGGTTCATGGCCAAATCAAATGGTTAACTGCAGTGTTTACATTTGGGAATGGGACCATGCATGAAGGATAAAATGTTTATGTTTTTAGGAAAAAAGGTTTCAGCATTGTACTTCTAAGCAGTAATTCACTTTAAATTTAAGTTAAAATTCTGCAAGAAAGCAGAATGTTTGATGCTGAGGGGGATAAAAACAGGAGGTTTTAATGACACGTATTTCCATTTAACTTTTGAATTTGCTGCGCACTTGTTTAGACCTGAAACATAGTCATATTGAATGTCTGGCCACAAAAGGTCACGTTGGTTCCACACAAACTGTAGTCTTCAACATCTTTTTTCAGACTAAATTGATTTTGAATTGATCATGGTTTTTCCCCTTCTTTCAGAAACATCATTGCTCAGTGGCGAGAATATGATAGGCAGTTTATAAGTGCAAAGATCTGAAGAAGGAGAAGAGGGATAAAATGCCTTGGAACACATTTTTTATTTTCTTTCAAAAAGATATTCCATGGCATGTATTATGTGAACAAATAACAACAGAGTTTCTTGTCTTAATAAGACAGAAAGATTGATTTTTCTTGGGTTTTTTATGTTTCTACTCATGTTTTAAACCCCAGCCACTGCTGTAATGGCCAAGTGTTTGAGCTTTGACCTGAACAATAGCATTTCACACTTGGAAAGATCCCTATTCCAGCCTGTAGGAAGTATCTGACACCATGACTCTTGATACTTGTCCAAGGGAAACAAAGAATAACTCTCAAAACTGACATAGGTATTATGGATCTGCTCTTTGCTTAGTGGTTTGCACCACATGTTTCTCAAGACACAATTCAAATATTTACAGTGAATGCCTTTGGCTGTAATAAAGGCAGATGGTAATATAGAGGCAGCCAGCTCAGCCTTTGCTGGACCCAGTCCTATCCATTGAAATAAAAAGCTTCTCCCTGTTCCAGACACAAAGCAATAGTATGGGAGAAAAAAAAATCACTGCTCATGTCAGTCAACACCGATCCTTTCCCATTTTGTTGTCCAGGATGGCATTCTTTTTCTACATCCATAAGATTAATTTTCTCTTTTTCTTTTGGCAAAGTTACTTTTTAGAAACTGAGAAAAATGGAAATACTTTTGATCTCCACAGCTCTTTCCTCTAATATGTTACAGGTTTACACCTGTACCAAAAACTTATTATTTTTGTCCTGATATGCCAATGGAGTGGACTGTGATGGGGAGGGACCCAAATATGCATGTTGACTCTTTCTGATTGCCTACCTATCTCCAAACTGATATCCAGGTGCTAATAAACAACTTGGCCTCTAGTTCTTCTTTTCTGAAATAAAACTTATTGAGAAACAGAAAAAAAAAAACCCCACCAGATATGAAGGGGAAGGATGTCAATCTTTCTGGGACATTATTCAGAACTTTTCGTAGTCCTATTCATGACTTTTCCTATTCCTTTCATTATTTACTGTTTACTGATGCAAAAAGGCTGCTCAATATGCTGCTGCCCTCTCTATTCACTATCTTTTCCTTACAACTCTCATAAACAATTGCCTGTCGAAAATGCAAATCATAATCAAAACCAACAGAAATTCCTCCTATTTTCCTCTGTGGGATTTAGATGAGCACTCTGTTGAGCCACACATGTACCCTTCTGTTTCTGATCTAAACCATGTGCCTTCACAGAAAAAAAATACTTACAGAAACAGGTGTTTGGATATAAAATTATCCAGAATTATATAACTGAATTATATGATGACAACTAGGGTAGAAGTCTGTACAAAAATTTAGGTGAATCCTTGCTATGCCTAACACTCCACTTGCAGCTTCCAGATTTCTCCACAGCTATTTGGAGGTTCCAGTTATGAGGGGAAAACTGCAAAAGCCATCTGAAGTAGACTATGCTGCAGCAGGGGTGAAATGCATGAGTGGAAATTCATTGCTTCCCTGCCTGAAAATCCCCACTAACTCACCCAGAGTCAAGATGTTGACTCTGATAGAAAAATCTCCATCAGTGAAATCCACTTTGGGATCCTTCTGATGCTGCCATGACCAAAGGAGGTAACAAAGATGAACACAAAATAGTCTGATCCTGATGGAGATTTTCCAGCAAATAACAGTCCAAGGGCACAGGCAGACTATTGGTCTGTTTAGTTTCTGTGCATTTTCCATCTCAGATACAAGTATTCAGGTATTTTTATGTCTGCTCATGGGGGCCAGTGATTGCCAGTGCCTCCCCACCCACCACCCAGCCCGGGTGGTTTTATGCAGGAGCTGACCTTAGTGGGGAACTGGCTGTCATAAAGATGGCAGCTCATCCATCACAGCTTTCGCAGGCTGTCGGCGTTGCATTTAATCGCACTTGTAATTTTCCAGGGGAGGTTTGCAAAAGCCACAAACAGAATCCTAATGCTATATAATGAAGTTTGTAGCCAGTGAATGCTTCCCTTCAGGAAGGAAGCTGGGCTTCCTTCTAGCTGCCCTCAGCTATGTAGAGATGGGAAATTCCCAGCTCATCCTACTGTCCCATGTGCTGTTCACATGCTGCTGGAATAGGTATATCTTTTCTAGACAAGATTCAGTTACATGTTGCCACAGGTCACTTCCTTCTCAACTCACATGTGGTCTCAGAAATGGGCACTCAGAATCCTGCACTTTAGAAAAGAAGAGTTTTCTAGCCACTAACACATTGAATCCATGAGGCTTCATTCCCATTTTATGGATTTGGGAGCTCTTGCTCATTGGTTGTGCTACAAGCTTGAAGTCCCATAAATCCTGATCAAAACCCCACCCAGATAATGACAGTTTTTAAAAGTTTGAACCAAACTCAGGAAAACTTCTGTCAGCTTTAAAATTTTCATTTTTTCATTATGTTCACTATGCCAATCTTCCACCTTCATTCCTTTCTTGAGGTGTAGCAGCACAGAAATGAGCTAAGTTGGAATCAATATGACCACAATTATACTCTTGCAAATGGTGCCAGATTCAATCAAGAAAGGTTACTCTAAGGATGAGATATAAAGCTCTGTTTCCCAGATATATATTCAATAGAATGACCTCTCTCCATGACCTGTCTGTGTCATGCTGCCAGATCATATCTTCCACTGATACTGACCCATGGAAGCTGCAATGTGTCAACAAGTAATTGGGCTGTGCAGATGTGGAATGGATTCCTATGGTACAGTTTCTCTTCTTGCAATAAAATGGGAACAGGATAAATCCCTGGAATTATATGGGCCTCAGTCACGCCATCAAGCTTTATCCCTTGTTTCTCATTCCATAGGTGTCTAGCCTCTTGACCAAATGATGAACCAAGAGAAAAATATGTATTTTTTTCTCTAGACACCTCTTTATATTTACAGATTCTTCAGCAAACAGATTAGTTAAATTACTATAGTTATATTCCTTGGTGCTGGAAGCAGTAATGATCATTATTGCAATGTTATATTTTAAAAAATTATGTTTTCAGCCTTGAAGCTGGAAAACATCAGCTAATCATCCTGAAATTGTTTGTGCCAGGTGTCCTCCTCATGCTGAATTAGCTCTTAAAATTTCGCCAAAGCAGTTAATCAGTTCCTGAGGGTAAGATTTAAGAAAAATGCCATGCTTTGAAATGAACTATCACCATTAATAACTTTAATGTTGTGTCTGTAATTTGGCAGAAAACTGCAGTCCAAAACCAAAGTATTCTTGCTTTTTAAAGAAATTCAGCCAAATTTGTCCAAGTTGCTAACCTTCAGCCACAAAGATATTGGGAGAAAGCTTTTCTGCATGATTTAATTCACCTGAGTATTATCCATTTCTCACAGCTCTTAGCATTAGCAGTCTTGCTTCATAACAGAGCATAGTATGTCTTCCCTGCAGTTATTCTTCCTTGTAGGATGAAGAGAACATATTTTTAGTCCTAGGTGAAAAAAAAAATGTTGAACAAAGGAGGAGCAAAGTGGGGTAAAGACTAGAAATTCACATAGAAAAAGAATGGGCAATTTTTATATTTGAGTATTACTATGCTGACACCTTAATTATATTTACAACCTTGCCTTTATTTAACATAGGGATATTTTGGTTCATGTGGATTTTTTCTTCCTTTTAGGTAATAAATATATGAAATCTTCATTGAAATGCATCTCTGTGCAATCATTTGCTTAGAACTGCAGCATCTTTAACAATTTTTTAAAAATCATCCTTAGGTATAATAAAGAAAAAAAAAACCTTAATTATAAGGTCCAAAATAAAACAAAATAGTCTTCTTCCAGACAATCAATTTCTCAATGGTGCCCAATAGACATATTGAATCATGCATTTTGCTTACACAGCTGCCCAGAGAAAAACTAAGGACTGTATTGCTGCCCATCTCTTTTTGCAAAAGGTTGGCAATTATAGCACTTGGAAAGTGGTAACCATCTTTTATTTTGTCAGGAAGATTTATTCAGCTTGGTATACAACCTCCCTGCTTACCCTCACAATATTCCAAATTAAATTAAGATTGTACCTGGAGCATAGAAGCCTGATCCTTGCAAATGCTACAAAGTTTATGACTGGATGCAAAGGGGATTTCTGAGGAATTCTGAGGTCTGTGTTATACAGGTACATGCATGGTTCAGATTTACCTCCAGGCTGGAATGAACCAATTTTATGTCTCATCCCAAATCCTCTTTCTCAACATATCTAACCTTATTGATACGTGGAATAAATGCAATGAAGTGCCCCATAGAGGGAATTTTCTTTATGGTAGATATGAGAGAGTGTGATTGTATCTTAAGTCACAGGGCTTTATTTCCCTAATAAAGATAAGTATCATTTTGGGTGCATGAAGCTAGAAATGAGAAAAAAAAAAAACATAACAAACCCAACTAAAACAAAACACCAAGAGAATTCTTGTGGTAGACAGTAATAATTGAGACTTTCCATAGTCTATAGCCTTTCACAAGGCCATCTCAAAGTACTGTTTTGCCTTTTCAGAAGGATGTTGGAAGGTGACTTGAATAAATCATGATATGCAAATGTAAATAAAAACAAAGCCCGGGATTCCTTACTTAGAATTTGAATATACAATTAATATAATTTATTTATTCAGATTTATGTCAAAATACAGAAAAGAAAGGACAGTATGTTGGCTGGAAAGCTGGGTTAACATTTAGAAGCTCACAGGGTTTGTTTTGTGTTTTTTCTGTGGACTTCCTTCATGTTATTGGATGAATTCTCAAAGTGTAAATAGTAGCTTAATTGGCAGGCAGTGGCAGCTCTTACAATAAGTATTCACGCTCTATTTTATGCACACATTAATCACCATGCTGAGCACCCATCAATTTACCAGGCTAACAGGTCAAATGCTAAGAGATAGCCAATATGGAATTTTCAGAAAAAAATTATCCCTGCTTCAGAAGTCAGTGAAAAGAGCTGTCTTGTTTCCCTCTAGGCTCATCAGTTCCTCAAAATACAGACACATTTCCCACATGTTCTACAAGAGCAATAAGTACACAAGGCTATGTAGGGAAGATGAGCTGAAAAACAAATAGATTTTGGATCTTCATACAGCTCAGGTATGAATTCAGTGATAGGATTACAGGCCTGCAAAGACCAAACTACACCAAGGCATGCTCAGAAATTAATGTGACTGAAAAATACTAGGGTATGAAAGCTGGTGTGCTTAAAGAGTCAAGTTACCTCCAGGATTAGGTTAATGCTCAACAAGGATTTTCTAAGGCCTTAATTCTGTGTAAGTCTTTCTAGTCATCTATTCCAGCTCATAGAATAGAAGTGCCAGCACTGTCAAACCAAGGATTACTATATTAAAGAGGGGAAATACATGGAAAAATTGATGCATCAGAATTAGGGACATAATATACATGAGCAAATTAATATTGCCAGTCTGCTCTGTTCAAATACCTCATGAATTCAGCATGATCCTTTCACCTTTGAATCTTATCTGCTCATTGGTGTCAGAGTATTTTCCTGGTCAGTGATTGCAGGATCTAAGAATCAGTCTATATATATTGTAGTGTTCTCAGGTTGATTAATGTTTTGTGCATAATGTTTTGTGCAGTGTTTATAGAATTTTCTTTTCTATGTAGGTCTCAACTGAAGAAGGAATGAGCTTAGCCAGAGAATATTCCTGCTCCTTTTTTGAGACTTCAGCTGCACTCCGCTTCTACATTGATGATGTCTTTCATGGACTAGTGAGGGAAATTCGAAGGAAAGAGTCCTCACTGCCCATGATAGAGAAGAAGATCAAGAGGAAGGATAGTCTGTGGCGGAAACTTAAGGGGTCCCTGAAGAAAAAAAAGGAAAGTACAACCTGATGGCAATTTTCCATGAGCCACTCATCAGGAGCTGAGCACGCTAACCTGTAATAGTTCAAAAAGGCAGCATTGACACAGCATCTTCCAGGCCAGGTCCTGGAACTACTTCCCTTTGGCTCTAATGCAGAAGTTTCTCTTTGAGGGCCCAGTTAATGGTTTCCCTGTGACTCTTCTGTTCTATAGTGTCATTTAGCATACCCTCTCATACCTTTTCTGCAACTCTGAGTGGAGAAAATACTGTGTTTTTTAACTTGTGCTCCATGGCTGGTCTTCAAATGCTGTGAGTTACGCCAGCATCCAAGGCAGAAAGCTTCCACCAGCTCTAATACAATGGATACGCTTATTGCCTCCTCCTCTGCATGCACAGGTCATTTCACCTTCCCAGGAATGAATGGCATTGATTTCAATAGACATTTTGACAGTTTAAGGACTTTTGGAATTTGACCTCCAGCTTTGCATTCACACGTAGGTTTAGGGTTAGCGTGTGCTCAGCTTGCACGCCCGTGCTTGTGTGTGAACGTGTCTGTGAGCCAGGCCCAAAGGGAACCTGGGGACTCACAATTGTGACCCCGTGCTGCCCCATTCCCATTGTGTCCTGCCCAGACAACAGTCAGGTTTTGCAAGCAGAGTACAAGTTGTGCACCAGCCCTGCAGACGCTGCAGGGGTACTGCTCCTCTGAGCTGCACTTGCCAGGGCTGGCTGGCAGAGGTGCCATGTTCTACAGACATGCTGTGCATTAAAGGCATACAAGAGTCTGTGTTGGAAAGGAACATTTAAAGGTCACCTGGTCCAAATGCCTGCAATGAATGGGGAGTCTTTTAACTTGATCAGGTTCCTCAGAGTCCGGTTCAGCCTGACATTGGATGTTTCCAGGGATGGGGCATCCACCACCAATCTGAGCATTCTGTGGCAGTGCTTCACCATCAGCCACACTCCCCTGTCCCATCGAGGAGCTCACAGGTGCTCTGTCTGTTCAATGAGTCCCAGAGCCCTCCCTGGAGCAATGCAGCTCTGTCCCGGCATGAAATAGCATCTGTGATGTAGCATCCAGCCCTTGACTAACTAGACAATTGCATCAGCTCAATCACCATTGCTCATAATCCTTGACCATCCAATTGAGCCACTTGATTAAGCAGTTGGATAAGTCTTTTTAAATATTCCTTTTTAAAGCTGGCATGAAGTAGAGTATATGTTCCTAAACTTTTCTCCCCTGGAGTTCCTTTAATGTTGTTGTTATTTATAAATTTTATAGATAGAATATGCATAATTTTTGTCAAAACTAAAGATTGTGATTTCCATGGAGTTATACTGGTACTCAGTGTCATTTGTGTCTGATCTGAAGTGATAATGGATATAACAAAATATATGTATCTTTGTTATTAAATGTCTTTTTCACTTTTCTTCTGTGATTATTTTGCAGTTTCAACCAATTATATTTTGCATAGTCTGGGTGGGGGTAGATTTGTTTTCCTCTATAAAATTTTGAAAGGTTATGGTATTGTGAATAATTAAAATCTAATGTTTTGTTGGTTTTTTTTTTCTCTACTCTCCCTTCCTTTCAAGGGATTCTGGACATATTTTGTGACTTGTCAAAAATCCTTCATCAAAAATAGTGGTTTGCTATACATTTTTAGATATATGTGGCTATTCTATTTGAGAAAGATTATTTTGGAGGAATACAAATACATGTACCCATTCAAGGTGAATTTTCTGCTTCCTGTCTCTGAAAACTGAAGTCTGCATTTATACCATTGTAATTACTATTATTATTTTATCTGTATTGCCACAAAGATTTTAGGTCAAGTGTCCTAGAGATGAAAAGATGCATTTGTCGAAAAAGTTTATGAGCTAAGTATTAGTGGAGGGACAACTAGAGGCTGCACTGGACAGATGGCAGCTCTGAGACAATAAACAACAAGGGGAAACATCTGTGTCTGTTCCAAACCTGCACACTGCATAGGGGAGAGTGAAGCAGTCATTCCCTGTGTAAGAGAGCATAGAAATTACTACCCTGAGAAACCTTGAGGGATGGTCTTTGTTTTTTTCAGCAGATGCCCGAGTTTTGAGCCAATTGAAAATCATTTACTAAGGGACATACAACATCAACATGAACTTGGCTCCAAAATTTTAGGGGTACCTTGGTTCAAGTCTACTATTAAATCTTAAATATATTAACTTGATTAAATATAACTACTCACTGGCATTAAGGTCATCTGGCACAGAGCAGCATATTTTCCTATTGTTAAACTTCTTAGCCTTCACAGCAGGGTTACCACATACAAGCTGCTCTTGGAAGTGATTCCCGGACTGTGCCAGGTTCTGCACCATGCTGATCAAGAGGTCAAAAAATTCTGCTCTTCCAGTCTGAAACCAAGATAGGCATCATTCTAACATTTTGGCAGTGAGGAGGTACTCAGGTGTCTCCTGGGATATGTTCAAATTAGTGGCACAGACACAGGATGCATCTTCATGTTTTCAGATGAAGCAAGCCCATGAAAATGCCAGGTTCCGTGTGATTTCACAACCAGCCCTGAAATGCCCATTTTGAAAGGTATTTGATACCAGGTTGGTGTCTTCAGGGAGAATGAGGTCTCATGCCCTCTGAGGATATTCTGTGACATCTTCTATGAGTAATTTCAGGAACTGAATATATATTAGGCAGAGAAAAAAACAGACCAGTCTCCCAGTTAACACTTTGATGTCTAAATTCAGGTGGGATAAACCCCATATGTAAAGATTTTTCTACTCAATATCAACAGCAGAGAATAGTTCTACAAATGCTAGGCATTGAGCCTTGTCTCTGAAACACCACACCATACATTACTTTTAAATTGGGAAAGTAATTCTGATTTACCATGACCCAATTCTTCAATAATCTATAATGCTTAACCTCAGTTAATTGAGCAGATCTGATGGAAGTTAGAGTCAGTGAGGATAACATAAGTCATAACTGCACAAGCTGCTGGGTGCAGCTCCTTTACCTAATTAATCACTTTGATTCCATCACAGAAGATTGTATTTAGCTAACAGACCTAGCTAAGAGAATTAAAAAAAAAACAGCAGCTCTGTGTCTGAAGACTTTTCCTTGTCTGACTATTTTCTCATCTAATCGTGTCTGGAAGATTTGAAGAAAGAAACAGATCACTTTATTTTGCTGTGTTGCCTACAGTCCCATGAAGGTAGCAGCTATAACTTATTCCACCATCAGACCGCGTTGCAATTGAACCATAATTCAGGTTCTTACAGGAATATAATTAAAGCCAGCTAATAAATAACATGAAGTAATAACAATTTGCAAAAGAATCCTTGGTGTCTCTCACAAATATGTAATATAGGGCAGTTAATTACCCTTCTTCACAGCTGTGGCACATGTTGCCTCTAGTTGAGAAGTGATCTCGGGAAGATTGTAAGTCAAGGTGGAATATTGCAGAACTTAACTTTTCCGTTATACATGGCTTTTGCACAGCAACCTTTGAATTTTTGCACAGTATCCTCCTGTGTTCCCTTAGACTGGCAGTTCATAACTGTGTTAGGAATCTGATGTCTTTACAAATGGTTGAAAATAGTTTCTTTACATGCCAAAAAAATGTCTGCTTTGAGACTGAGATGTAAGAATGCATAGCTAGAATGAAAAGAACTATCTTTATTTTGTCCACTAAATACCTAATACATATATGAAAATATATAGACCATATGCATACACTATAGGATGTATAGATTCTTGTTGTTACCTTAGATATTTGATATCTAAGCTAACAAACAAGATGTCTCTTGTGTGTTAGCTTAGATATTTGAGCCCTCGCTCTATCATGACAGATAGGAAAAAATCAAAACAAAAACACAAAACCATGCAGAAAGCCAAACTTAGTCCCATAATGAAGATTTAAACTCCACAACTGTGTAAGATTCTTTTCCTATGTTGAACATATCTCTTGGTGGCCTAGATGTGAAATTTATGATAAGGAAAAAGCTGCAAGTGGGTCTTCTTGTAGCAACAGTAACCAAAGGTACCTACTGCAGCCACCTCAGATGGTGACACTGAAATAATGATGAGTGCTAAATTGACAACTGTCCATGTATTTCATATAAATCACAAAAAGCTTGTGGTTAGCTCCTAGAGCTAACTATATGTACTAGGTCTCAGTCAGAATTTGTACTAACAATTGAAAGAGGGGTGTCTAAAATGGACAATTATGCTAATATAATTCATTAAGTATACCTATAGCAGTTAGTCATATTTAAATATTCCCTTTAGGGACTCTTATTTATGCAAGTGTGCATCACACACTGTTAATTGCTTATGACTCTGAAAAACATCCCTGAAAATTAGCAGAAGAATGGTAAAATCACAGAATGTGACTTAAATACAATATGAAAATCACTATTTTCCTAACTTTTAATGGCAGTTGAATGGAATAGTGTCTAAGACCAGATCAAGCTCCCTCTTAGTACTATTTTAGCTTGATCTGTCCCTTCAAGCAATGTGGAGTTAAGATGTCTGCCTGGCAAAATGATTTGTAATGGGGATGGCATTGTCTCACAGACACTGTGAAAGTCACTCGAAGAGGCATTGCCCTGCACCTCTAGCCTGATTTATCACTCCCTGATGCTCTTGATTCTAAACCTCCTCAATTTGAGCTCTCCAATTTTGTTACATCGTGCTGAATTATGGGGTTGTTTTGTGATGAGGACAAATGTCCACTCAAGAGCACCAAACTCATTTCATGATCTGAACTCTTTCCCCAAGAGGTAATAAAGACAAGAACATCCAAAGCCATTGCATCACCTGCTGTATATCTTCTGTCAATAGATAATTAATGTGACAATTAGATTTTCCCATTCTCGCACTTTGTAATGCATCATTTTTTTCAGAGCTTTTGGACTTAGAACTATTTCAAAAACTGTGTGAGCAATCTAGAAAGCCATCGTTTTTTATGGTGCTCTTGGAACAGAATTCCATAAAAACATAATTTTAAGAGGGTAAAATAAATCAGGTCCTATAATAATATTATATCTGCTTAGTTGTATAAAAAAAATCCCAATGTCATTTTATCTTATAGATTAGGTATAATCAATAGAAGAAAAAGGCAGTCTATTTCATATCTGTGAAATTCACCATAGAAAATCTTATATATTTATGCTCTTCCTGCATTCAAGCAAGATGGTTTGAAATTATTTTTCCTGGAAAGAGAAAATCAGAACTAGTAGACTAAATAACTGTACTGTAAATCATGGTTGTGCCTTCATTTAGTCCATTCAAAAAGTTTCCTATGCAGTTCCTTCAATTTGTCTCTCTGCAATCTGTCTTGAGCTCTATCCAGACAAACTCACTCTTTTTCATTTTACAAGGGCATGTAAATGTTCATACTGCTTACATTGTTCACCCTGAGGAGAAAGAGTAATGTTTTCCCTCAAAGTTTTGCAAAGTCACTCAGCTTTCTGAATAAAAACTGAATTTGCCTCCACTTCTAGACACTGCTGACTAATCACAGATGCCTCTTTATGTAGGACATTGACTGAATAAACTTGAATACATAAAGCATTTAGCCAGCATAAGTGGGTAGTGCCTCTGAAGCCAGTGGAAAACCTTACGGTTGGTTCACATCAGTCTCCAGAAAAAAATTGCACATTATGGCATGATAATAAGTATACTTCAATCACATAGAGGAAGATGAGGTTTCTGTCATTGAAAACCTACCAAATCCATAACCCAAAGCAAGACAATTTAAGACAGAATAAACATACTATTAATAAAGACAAGGATAGGCAGAAGGAGTAGAGCAGAATACAGTATAAGTAAATGTACGAAAATCATAAAATCATGGAAAGGTTTGGGTTGTAAGGGACTATTAAAAGTCATCTGGTTCAGCCCTCCCTGATGTAAAAAGGGATAACTTCAACTAGATTACTTTTCACAGAGCCTTATCCAACCTGACCTTGAATTTTTCCATTTACCACCTCAGTGAACAACATGTGCCTCAACTGAACTTGGAAAGCCTTGCAGCATTCTCCACTCTAGGTGAGCCTTAGCACCTTTTGGAAGTGAGCCAAGAGCAGATAATATGACAAAAAGATATAAGGCAAGCTGCAGAGATTTGGTTAAAATGCACTCATCATAAGAGTTTGGTGGAGGATATTAAGACAAGATAAGTGATACTAAGAGAAAATTCCTTCATCCTTCATGTGGATCATGAAATTTGGTTGGCTTAGATAACGAAGGGGAAAGATCAGAGAAGTTACAGAGAAGTTACAGAGAAGATGGTTTCTGAACTTTTTTGATGTAAATCAAATGAGAAGAACACAGCACAGAATGGAAAATTGAGCAAGAGGGAACAACACCAAAACTCAGTAAAGTGAATGGGCAGTTTAAATTTCCTCTCACATCAAGTTTCTACTGTCAATCTGCTTGAAGCTGACTATGGAATAAGTTGGTCCCTAACTGAAACTTCTTTAGATACTTAAAAAAACCAAATCTCTCTATGATATTTGCTGTCTCCCTGTGCTGTGTATGTTTCAGGAACTAAAAGCAACTCTTTCTAACAGAACAGCTGGGGAAAAAGTAGGATGCTCAGCTTTGTACTTTTGGAAGGAGAGCAGCAAAACCCTCATTTGTATGCCTCATAACTAATATAAAAGATGACATGATAGCTCCCTGCTGAAGATTTTAAATGATACTTCAAATATATTGTTTCATCTGGGAGAGCGGCTACCAGTTTGCAACCAGTGCATGCAGATCTTTTGCTGCTGGCTTTTTCCCTCCCACTGTGCTCAGACCAGATGTTAGTGAAAAATGTAGGAACCATTTTCTGCCCTCCTGTTTAGTTAATAGGGTGTTCACTGAATACTCCTAAGTCTTTATCTAGCAAAACTGGATGAAATCCAAGTTATCAGAGAATACAGCAGGGATGTCTTTAAGGAGGCAGATGTTCAAAGGAGTACTTTGAAGAGTTTTTTGACCTGTGAGGGGTTGATTACCATGATGTGGATGAAAGATGAGAAGAAAAATAGATGAAACCACAAAACCTAAGAGAATATGCTATACCTGCCAACAAAAAACTTCAGAAAGACTTAAGTTATAGAAGCTGTAAAATACTGCTGTGATAAAAGTTCTGAGCAAGGATAGACCTTCAGGGACTGCAGAGAAATTTGAGAACACTCATTACCATCTCTGTTCTTCCACCTGACAGATTTTTCAATCCACTTGTCACTGAGTAATAAAATTCATTACATGGAATCACAGTAGTTCAAATAGATGGGATAGGAGAAGCTATACTGTGTCACAAAAAGATCTTCACTTTTAGTGGATAAGGAGGTCTGACTAGTTTGAAGATTTCCCACCATGAATTAGATTTTGTAAATTAAGAGCAAGTTTGAAGACCACTGTTAGAAGCCCTCAGTTCATCCTAGACATAAATCAGTGTCAATTATCTTGCTGATATACAAGTGACTGTGCTGTTTGTCAGCCTGGTACTGAAGCAGCCTGTCCTCCTTGGCCAGCATCTTCCAGACACTGCACAGAACCTGCAGCCCCATGTATTGTTCTGTTGCCAAAAGGTTCACCAGCAGCAGGTGAGTGCTGAACCTCAGGCTCTGCCTTAATGAAACCTGCTGTTGGCCACCTCTGGATCTCACCCAGTCAGAGACTGGAGGAGGAATTTCATCCATCACAACCCTCTGGGCTGCAGCAGGTCCTTTCCCCTGGGGTGGGTGTGGACTGGAACAGGAGGACCATCACCCCTAGGAAGGCATTTGAAGCCAGGTGCCCTTTCCAACCATCCTTGAGCTGTGCTGAGCACACAGGCAGCAACAGCTCTTCTTGACATATTTTTTTTTTCCTTCAGAAAGTCTTAGAATGGTAGAGTTAAATAAAATTTACCATTTTTTACCACTTTAGTACTACATGTGTTCTTTTTATCTTGCAGAGAGGGGCAGGCAATACGTGACTGCTTTCTCACTGGAAAATATGCACCCTATACACCCAAATATTCTCAGACACACACACATATACAAATACACACTGTATTACAACCCCAGAATTTAATTTGTATCCATTTATCATGCAGCCTGCATCTGAAATAAAATAGTAAACTAAGGATATTTTTTTCCACATCTTTGTACTAGCAGAGGGAAAAAAAATTGATCATGTTCTTCATAATTTTACTGAAAACACTCACACCATCTATTTTCTATGTGGCCCATTGGGTATCTTTCAGTCATTATTTTCCTAAACATAGAAATCATAATTCTCTTCTTTTCACTGCAAAGAATACAGAAAAAGTTGTTTAAATTAAATGTATAATTTAAATGTTGCCATATTTGCCTAAAATATGTTCTAAATTTGTTCAAGTGCATCAAATTCAGGATGTAATGATTCACGGTGAAGATAAGCAAGACATTGGCACCTGGCGGAGTACTTGCATGTGACTTATTTTAGGTATTTTTAATCTCTTTGAAACATTTATGCCAGTGAAAGAGCAGAGTCTGCTGGGGTGACTTTGGGTATGTACATTAATAAGCACTAGAAGAAAAAAAGTAAATAGATGTTCAATATTTGGCTAACTTCCAACAGTTGAGACACATCAGATAGTAGGCAAGGCTTGCAAGGGAACTGGTAAAGGCCTTTACATTTAGGTCACCTATATTTAGACAAGATAAAGCACTAAGTCTTGTCCTACTAAGAACTGTCCCAGATTAATAGATCATTTCTCTCCCCAGCTTTCACATTTTTGCAAAGGACTGCTGTGCTGCTGCCTACAAAAAAAATGCTTGGATTTGAAATAAGTTTGAGTATGATTTAACCAAAAATAAATTGCATTATACTAAAATGATAAGTTGAAAAGGATAGGGGTCTACTTTACTTCAATCAACTCATAGTATATTTTGTGGTATATTTTTTGGTTAAGTCTCTGGATTTAAGCATTTGCAGTGCTTAGGTAATATGAGTATCATTTACCACAGGTTTTCCTCTTAAAGGATGAGACTTTCTGTAGATCCTAATTTTGGTATATTTCCCAATCCGTCTACCTTAATTAAAGGTTTACAATACAACAGAAAGTATGTTTCATACTGCATCCAACTAAATGACCTTTCATTCCTGAAGCCAAAACAGAAATCTCAGAAAGCAGATGAAAAGACAGGCATGTTGTCTATCCTCCTTCAAATACTGTTCAGTAGAAACCACATGAGTCAAAGTTAAGCTGAGAAATTGGCGATCCTCAATTGAGACTTTTTTCATAAAAATATTTTTGATCTAGTTCTGGAACTTGTTTTTGAACCTGTAAACTTTGACATCCAAGAAAAAGGCTAAACCTTTTGTATCCAGTTAAGTTGCATGACACCCTCCTGAGAAACCTTGAGAAACACAAATTATTTTCCATTTTTTTATGCAATTGCAGAATAGATACAAGTGTTGTATAAGTTCACAAATGTCTCTCCAGAAAACTGCATTTGGACTGCTAGAACTTCATTTCCGTAGCTGAATGTGGGTTTTTCTTGTTTCTTGAGGGTCACAAGTCTTTCCATAGAAGTTAGAATCTCTGCACAGCACCCCAGGGCATCCCAATAGGATTCTTGGGCAGGTAGGTATGTGTGAGAACACAGAAGACAAGCTCAAAATACGTAGATGTGTCCTGGTTCAGGGCAAATTTGGGAAAGAATCCCCAAAAGGGTTCCCCTAGGAAGCAGATTCAATTGGCCACTCCCCTGAACTGGTCTGGGAAAGATACCTCCTTGGAGAAAAGTGGGAAAAACCTGTTTATTATACTAGCAAACTTAGACAATATTAAACAATAAAACTTCTTGCCACTCCAAGAGAGAGACAAACTCAGAAACCCCCCGGGCTGCAGCTGGGCTCGCTCAGTCTCTGGTCCGTCCCTCCGGCGCTGGAAATGCCGCAGCGCAGGCCCGGCCCGATGGGCACAGGGGTGAGCTGCTGCTGCTCTTCTGGGGTTCATCCAGAGCAGGTCCAGAGAAAGGGAAAAAAACACAGTCCAGGGAACTTCTCTGCCTCAGCTAGCTAAAACTAACTAGAGAAGCAAAGGAGAGCTCTGTCTCACTGTCTGTCTGTCCGCAGACAACACAGACCAGGAGCAGGAATGTGGAGGAGGGAGTGCAGTTCTTGAAAACAAACTCCGGGCTCCTTCCCCCCACCTTCACTCTTGGAACAAGCCTTAAAGGTGTAAAATTTATTATTCAACATAAACAAGGCAGACGATTGGGGATAAAGGCATCATGCAGTCAACCTAGGACATGATGTTCCATTTTGTCCTGCTTGCATGGGATGGTTCCTGACCCATGCCAATGTCCCAGTGGTGCCAAACCCAGCTGAGAAGGTGTTACCCTCAAAACTCTGAGAGGAGTTAAATTACAGAATCCTGGAGTGGTCTGGATTGTAAAAGAGAGTAATAATCCCTTCATTCTAAACCCCCTGCTGTGGGCAGGGACGCCTTCCAGTAGACCACACCCAGCCTGTCCTGGAATGCTTCCAGAGATGGGGTAACCACAGCTTCTCTGGGAAATTGCATCAGGACATCACAATCCTCACAGACAGAGCCAAATATATATCCACCCACTCTGTGCTGTGGGGCCGTATACTCTAGCACTCTAAAATAATCAATATCAAAAACCCCCAAAGTGTTGTTTCACCCATTGCAAAGGGAAAATGTTATTTCACATTTCTCACAGCAGCTCCTTGAATGAACTTTGAGTGCTTTTGTGACACATGTGCAGGATCAGTGCAGCAACAAAATCATTACTGATGTATTTCCAAGTGACTATACTATGGCAAACATGTTTATGTGTTATATTTTGTTGTCTTGTAAATACAAAATACATTTGAGACAATTGTGGCAGATGATCTGAGATGTGATAGAAGTTCAGCATCTATGGGTTATCAGAAAGAAATTTGTGTAGTGTTTGAGTTTGCAGTTTGAAAATGAATATTACAGTCTCTAGAAGCACTGCGTTGAGCAAGCACTTTTTTTCTTAATGGTTTTAACCAATGGGAAGAAACATTTAAAGCAGATACTTATTTACTTGAATGCATCTTGAGGTCCTGCTCCACACTGGCTTTGGATCATTCTGCATGCTGTTCTCTAGTTACATTTATTTTACCTTAGTTCTAATTGCCTCATCTGAGCATTGAAATCAAAAATATAGCATTACTTGTGTGGGTTGTATAAACCAAGCTTTAGGGGTATTTCAGAAATCCTCTCCAAACTCTGTTTCCTAGGACTTTTTCAAAATCAGTTATAAAATTATCAGGAAATTAATTGTAATAATCACTTTTTATAGAATCACAGAATTATGGAATTGTTTGGGTTGGGAGGAACCTTAAAGACCTTCCAGTTCCAACCCCATTCCATGAGCAGGGACATCTTCCACAAGACCATGTTGTTAGTGGAAGGTGTCCTTTTCTCAGAGGTCAAGTCAAAGGTCTAATAAGGTCACTGTCCAATAAAATAAAAATGTACACTCTGCTATTTACCTCCAAAGTACCTCAAAATCCCCCAAATATGTAAACAAAATAACAAAAAAAAAGTGTCATAAAATAGCAAGAAGTTTTTTTTTTTTTACAAAATAGGAACGAAGCTAGAATATTTGGGTTTAATCAGTTTTTGATTTTGGAACCGCTTCAATAGTAAACCCTTTGTGAAAAATGAAGGAGGATATTAAAATAAATTTTAGTATTGGTTTCTCGAAAGTTTTCCGTTACAATACCCTGTTCAGTGAGAATTTTCCTTTGTTTTAATATAGAATGCAATAATTTTGCATTCTGCGATATATGATTTTAAGAACACAGTTTTTGCAGATCAGGTA
Organism: Chloebia gouldiae; assembly: GCA_003676055.1. Taxonomy (NCBI): domain Eukaryota; kingdom Metazoa; phylum Chordata; class Aves; order Passeriformes; family Passeridae; genus Chloebia; species Chloebia gouldiae. Next base: position 4,807,998 of record QUSF01000029.1, read on the forward strand.
TAAAAATTACAAATGTGAAGTTATATATAGTTATATATGCATGAAATAAATATATTAACTAGAAATCTGTTACTTTTTGACTGAAAATATTAAAGTTCTTTTTTTTTTAAATTATAAGGAACGCTTTGCATGTTTTTTTCATGTCCAGTTCAAGTTTTATCTATTAAACACTGAAGAATTTTAGTTTTAGTGTTCCATTGAAAGTAGAGGGGGCCTAAACCACTCTCATGGGGATTGGGCAGCCACATCCTCTCTGGGTAACCTGTGCCAGGGTCTCACCATCCCAATAGAGAAGAATTTCTTTTTAATGTTCCAATGTAAATCTATTCTCCTCAGCTTGAGGCTATTCCAGTTTTACTCCCAGCCTACTAAATCTGCTGTCCAAAGTGGGTTTCTAAACTTTAATCAAAGCATAAAAATGCTGGGAGATGAACAATGGGATTTAAAGGCCAGCCTTGAAAAATGATTGAGCTAGTCCACAGAAAACAGTTCAAGGAGAGTGTATGAGATCCCGCTCATTTCATAATTTAGTGGATTCTTTAAAATTCTGCATTAAACACCTGTATTAGGCTTGTGCCTTCTGCTGTACTTAATAATCTAAAATGCGATCTCTTGCAATGGACTCAGGAGCAGACTGGGATAGCAAATGGAGATCGCCTTTGATTCGGGGGCTCTAAGGCAGAGAATTCATCCAACCACAGGCCCAGACTCATGCATCTGAGATGGCTCCAGACCTCAGCTGTACTCAAAATCTGATCATACACCAAGCCACGACAACTATGAAAGTTATTAAAACAGAATACACAACAAAGGTGTTGGGCAAGAATTTTGGTGGGTGAATTTATATTCTAAATTCCATGGCAGACGTGGAATATTTGCTACCCTCCAGTTCACATGCCTTGACTTGGAGCATGGTAGTTCCCTTCTGCATCTTCTGTCAAAGTTTCAAAACATTTACCTGGATGAGCATCCTCCTAAAGAGAAAACCATAGACAGATAGATCTGAAAATGATGATTAGAAGCATTTTTAAGGATGCTGCTGCCTGTTATAAAAACATGCTTCATTTTTATCAGGTCTCTGCTGTAATTAAGGGACTGACCAGTACTAGCAGTTACATAAAACCACTATCTCACTGGAGCAGTAGAAATAATGTTGCCAAGGTGATTCTTTTTTTTTATATTCTAAACATATGGTGAGACAAAAACACTGTAATACAAAGGCTTAAATCTTGCTGGGCACAGAGGCTTCATTGCAATTCTCAACTGAAAAACTGGGACTTTCATTACTATGATAATTCCAGGTAAGAGGGAAAAACATAGTTGATTTTCCTACAGACTTAAAAATTAAAATTCTTGAACAACCTGGAATATCTTAGTACAGCAGCAGGTTTTTGTGAAGATAGTGTTCATTAACATACTTGCATTACTGTATATTTCAGTTTAAAAAAAAATATAAAAATTCCAAGTTATGTTGGATTCAGATCAAATCATCCAGGCAAGCTTCCAGAGAGTGGGCTGTTTACCAAATGACAGTAATTTCATTAGTATACTTCCTGCAGCTCATCCAACATGCTAAACCAAGCACTTGGTAGTAGGTGATGTTGTCTAAATATTTTGTGCTCCTATAACAAGGGTTTGATAAGTGATTTAACTCTGTTTTCACCAAATTAAATAGCTGATTTCCTCTTGACACTAGTATGAAAGGAATTAAGGCAGGTACTTTATGCAACTGCGGTTTATAAAATTTCCTTTGACTGGGTGTATCTTGAGGTTGTTTTTTATTCATCACCTCTTTTTGAAGGAGAAGAGAGCAGCCAAAAGTGAACACTGGACAGGTGTGACACAGCTTTAAAAGGGTAAAAAAATCGCTTAAAAGAATCCTATATTTTATTTCTGGGCCAGAGTATATGAGGACTATATTAAGGAAATTAGGAACTGGTAAAAATTAAGTGAGGAATATCCACTAGGATGTTGGCAAATTTTCACATCCTGTTACAATGTGGGAAGCTTTGTGTCTGAAAAGGTCAGAAACCTGTGCAAAGAGCTCTCTGTAAAAGTCCATCAGTTTCTTGTCTATTTTAGCCTAAAATTTTTACCATAAGTTCAACCTTTATTCGAAATTTGCCAGTTGTGTCTTCAAGTCTTTCTTGTTAATTTTCCTCTTTGGAGGAAAACAAGTGAACCCTGAAGAAGAACATAAGTACTCCATTGTTATGAATGACATTATTATAATTATGTCCTTAAATTCTTTGTGAGTTTATAATGATTTCTTTTCCTGTCTCCAGCTCTACTTGATGACTAAGGAGCAGTTTCATAATGGGATTTTTCATGATGAGATTCAGTTGTGCCCCTGAATGTGTCTGTCTGTGCACTTCTGTTATGGTGAGAACATGAAAGAGAGTTTTGGGAGGAAAAGAGATGAGTCTCACATGCTTTTTGTCATTGTAAACAATTTTTCACAAGTGATCTATGTGTTTTATAAGCCTTAGCTGTTGAATAACCACTGGTAAATCTGCCCTCATGCATTGTCAGATGTGGGAGCAGAAAGGCAAAATAATAATGATCTTAGGCCATAGATTCTCCACCATGTGAATTGCAATAAATCTTTCCTAGATAGATTTATTATTTTCCTCTGTGAAGCATTTCTGCACGTATTTTAATAAATTATTACAGAAATTTGGCATCCATTTTTAAATTCTAAGTGTCAGTACAATTTATAGAGCAAAACTTCATTGTAATTAAGAATAAATTGAAAAATACAGAGAAAATTCAGCTTTCTCCTCACCTTAGCCAAGCATACCATAGTTCTATAATCCAAAAACACTCTAATATGTATTTTATTATATTCAATGATGATATAATTATATGTAGTCAGATCTCTTCGGACTTCCAAATTTCAGTCTCATTTTGTTGTGTCCAAAACGTTCAATCACCTTGATTAAATGACAGCAAGGGATCTGAGATATCACATAATAAATCTGAGTCAAATATTAGTTCTGTGCAATCCTGGCTTACTTTTCACCACCTTTGGGAATGTTTTAAACTATTGCTCTCAGTGATTTCTACAGTATTGCTAAGACTACTCCACTAGCATATTTCCAAAACTGGTCCCTAGGACTGTGGAGAATTTGCAAAAGTTTCCGATTTGTATTTTATTTTCAGAAGGGCAGTTCAGTTCCATTCACACAGAGTTTATATTCTGAGTATGTCTGGTCACAATCTATTACAGTTATTTTTTTCCCATCAGCAAACCAGTCTTCAAAGGAGGGGAAGAAAATGCAATCTCTTTGCCCATGAAGGATTGTCATGGTGGTGGCAGGAATGTCAAATCTTTCTTGCTTTCCTAACACCCATTTTGGGTTGTTTATTTTTTTTCTCCCAATCATCCTATTTTACTCCTTTTCATTACAGCTAACAAAACCCATCATAAGCAAGCAAAATACCATCAGGATAATGTTAGATTAAGTAAAAATATTTTAATATGCATTTTCTGTGTCTATGATAGAAACTGAGATCAGATGGGAAATATTCGTGGGCACTGAAATGAGGTTTTCTATGCTACTGATCTGACAAAATATTTACCAACTCGCTTTATTCCAAACACCTTCCCTAAGTGACTCTCAGATATCATTTGGTAATTAGAAGACTTGAAGGGACTTTCTCTGTAAAAAATTAACATGCTGCCTCCATGTTTTTAAAGCTTGGTCAATTTCCTGGGATAGTGATGGGGTATTTGGTTGCTGTTGACCTCCATGTCCTAGAATATTCTCCTGCACACTCAATATATGGTATTGGATTAAACCGAAATTCTCTTATTTTAGATCCTCCTTGATTTCAGCTCTTCACATTCCACTTACAAAGCAAAACAAAATAGCTATCTCTGAAGCAAGGAGACTTGCTGCCTTGTCAATTTTCTTTCTGCCATTGCTTGACATTGATAATTAATCTCTTAATTTCTTCCAGGGCAAAAATGAATGAATGAATGAATGAATGAATGAATGAATGAATGAATGAATGAATGAATGAATGAATGAATGAATGAATAAATGAATGAATGAAAGATTTCATTGCATATAGATAATATTTTTGGGCTGTTCTTTGTGTGCAGTGTCAGATGTCAATGAAAAGTAGAGCTTAAAGTGTAGCTAAACCTCAGCTAGAATACTGGCACACTTTCTCTCTTCTGCCTGACAACTTAATTTGATGAACCTTGTTAAAATTTCTCTATCTAAAGTACCCACTCCTTTGTCAAATATGGTTGCAATTTGGCAAATTGATTTATAAGTTATTAAAGCAGCAGGTAAATCAAAAAAGACATAGACACATGCAATCATGCAAAGCTGGGTCACACAAGGATTGTTTTAATTAGAAAATCTAGCAAACGACAAATCCTCTTACAGTTTTTATTATCTACCTTATTCAGAGTCTTCTATTCCAAGACAATAACACCAGAGATTTCATTAGCTGTTAAAAAAAATAAAATTAACATGTTACAGGTGAATTAAAATATTGTCTTTTATCTTACGGCTCATACAGCAAAAATTTAAAATAAAAAAATAAAAGAAAAAGTAGTGAAAAAGTCTTGCCTTGTCACATATTTTTCTTTGGAAGTTCACAGATGAAGCTCACAAACATCTTCAACTTCTAGTCTGTATAGAATATCTGATGCTTAGTGATGTAGAATAAAATATAGTATACAAATAACTTCAATATTCTGTCACAGTGTTCACATCCTATCAAAGCACTTTATAAAGATTTGTCTTGCTCTGGGACTGCTGTGTTTTAACATGAGTCATTTCAGATTTTTGGAACTACATCTCTTTTTCTTGTGCCCTCCTAACTTATGAAACCATAGGCAAAGGTGCCAAAATAAGATGATGATTAACAATTTAATTTGAACCTAAAATTTCAGAAGTTTTGTGAGATCAGACACAAAGAGCAAAAGAAATAAACTCACAAAAGTAATCCCCATAACCACAGGGTGATGACTATAGTAAGACTCTGGAAACTCAAGAATTTTTATAAAGAATTTTATAAGCATTAATTAATCACATCTCACTGGAACAACACTGTGGAATATGAATTATTAACCTTTGGTTTACACACGGGTGAACAGGCACTTCCTTTTAATTCCTCTCCTCCGTGGCAAATGATATTTGTGTTCCAGTATATTCTGAATTATCTGGAAGGCTTGAAATCATTACAAGAGTTTTCTCTCTCTTTTTGGTTGTATTTTTATTGTGCTTTTTTTTTTTATTGGCTTTCGTTGGATTTGGGGTTTTTTTGAGTACATCCCCACTCCTCCTTCCTTTCCATCATGTCTGTAGTTTAGAAACGGGTTTACTGTGTTTTGAGGTTTTACATGGAAGTTCAACTTTTTCAGACATTCAGTTATATGTCTCTGATAGAATTCAACTACAGATGTAGTTGTCTATCTCTCCTGTGGACTAACTATGTAAGACAGAAAATGCTCTGTAAAATACTTGTAATAGCCTTTTTTTTTTTAAGGTAGGTATGAAGTAAAACATGTGGAAGGAAATGAAAGAAAATAATACAATTTTAAGAAAAAGGTTAACAGAACAATTCTCCTGCTCCTGGTATTGTTAGACAGGTTTGACTTCTTAAATTCTTGAGAAAGCTGAAGACTTTTAGCTTTAAAGGACTGACAAATAGTGGTGAAGGCATTCTAGTTTCTAACCTAGTTCCATCCACATAAGTAACCAAAAAAAAATTAATTATTAGTATTTCAATTTTCTGAATATTTTTTGAGATGGTAAGTTAGGGTTTTTTTTCATTACAAAAATAAATCTACTGAAAGGAGTCTATCCTTTGTTGCTTGGTCTGCTGGTTTATATTAACAGTATCTTCTCCATTTTTCAGTCCTATGCATATGTGATATTATTGTCCCAGGGAGCCTGGGACAAAATCTTTGAGGTCATTGTGCTGTGGTAATTGATAAAGTGCTCAAAACAGCAAAACTTCGGAGACTGAATGCAAAAAGAAATTTCAGGAAGTTTCTGACACCCGAAAGTGGCCTGAACGAAAGCCAGGAAGATCTGGATGAAGCTGTATTTGTGCTGAGTCAGGATCTTGGTCAGGTATGTCTTGTCACGGGACTGCACATGTTGTCTTCAAATATCTCCTGACTCACATGCACCACTTTTCGTCCCAGAAAAAAATGTGTCCTCATTCTTGGGATGTTCAGTGAGTCCAGTGGTGTGCAGCTGCAGCACATTTGCTTCCTGTCTCCTCTGTTTGTGCTCAGTCAACCTGACACATCCATGACGCACAGATCATTTGTTCTGCAAGTCTGACATTTCACAGATGTGTCAGGCTAACTGTGAATGTGTAGAGCTCTTTTCTGCACATATTGGGCATATAATCCCAGATTCCTACATATCTGGCAGCCGTATTGAATAAATTTTTCTTCACAGAGAAAAAGCATCCAGCCAACCAAGAGAACCTCTGTTTATGCCAGCCAACTTATTCAGGTAGAGAAAAAAAAAAAAGCCCAAATATAGAAGCAGGTTGCTGGAAAATTGTTATCTTGCTCCTTATCTTCGAGAGAGGCAAAAAACCTTCTGGAGCTCATTGGTCAATAGTGGTGTTAAGGGCAGTATGGTCCTGTGTGCCTTTATCTTCTGTCTTAGATTTAGCACAGACAGGGTGAACTGCCTTATTTTTCAGTTTTTACCATAATATATTACAAACAAGGACAGTTCTAAAAAGAAAAGAAGTGCAATGAATGTCACTCTGTCCTTTACCCCAGATGTGGATGAGCTGAGATGTCCTGGGACTAATCATTAATATGTCCTGGACAAATGAACAAGAGGTGCCAAACTGTCTGCAAAACCCAAATAGATCTGCTCATATCATCAAGTAATACCAGCTGCTGGTGGGTATTAATCATTGAAATTATCCACAAAATCTGGGCCAAGGCATCTCAGGGACTTGCAACAATAATTGATATTTTTGACTGACCTCCATCTGTTCCTTTAAACTTGAAATCTGAAAGATTTTCCTTCACCCTTGCTTACTAGCAGTTGACTTTGTCCACTCATAATGGTGAACTTTTGGTCTGATGGATCAAAAACCTTCTGACATAATGGTATACTTGTCATTTCTCCTAGGTAGCTTCTATCCAAAGTCCCGATGTGTCTCCCCTTTGTCATTTTCTGCTACTGGGTCAAACCTTAGCAATTTTTAAACCCCAGTGGATGGCCACAATGAAGATCACTGCCTGTTCGATTATGCATTTTTTGGCACACACACTGTGCCAGCATTAAGCAGTTCTAGAAAATATGCACTATAGACTTGACAATTATTATATCTCAGCATGTGGCTGTCTGTGGTTTTTATGGTTTCCAAACAATGGCATGTAAACCAGATTGCATGAATAGCCAAGTGCTGTTGAGCAGGAGTAATGAGGATGTCAGCAGAGAGCATTAAATAAGCTTCCTTTAGTCATTTAAAGGATTTATGTAAGTATTTGGTCATTTGTCAGCTTCATATTACATGAAATGTGTACCCCATATTTTTGTATCAATGGGTTATACTTGCATGTTCAAACAGGAGGAGAGGCAGAAAATATCACTGAGTTCCAGCCATGCTCTTCTTAAAGTCCTTGTTGCAAACAACACAACAAAAAACTAGATTAACTTATGGATAAACCAGTATTTGTTAGTAATAGTGCTTGTTTCCTATCTACAATTATCCAAATTTCATGTACTCTGTGCTCCACTGCTGCTGCTGCAGCAACTATAAAACAACAAAACTCCCCATGTAGTATCTAATCACATATAGCACAAGCCATGCTGATGCATATTTATGTATTTAGTAAGTGCTGAGTCCAAAACACAAACAAAAATACACAGCATTTTTGCCTTTGCAAAAGATGTTTGTTTAGAATTTTTTATTTATTCAGCCAAATGAGATGTTGCTGAGTGCAAAATAATTCATACAGTCACTACCAAAAGACATGTTCGTTAAAGGCTTCACACTGTCTCACACCTGCAGCTGCTAAAACTGAGCCAGAGCCCAGAAACCAGAAAAATCCAGGATCAGAACAGCAATAAGGACAAGAATTTCTTGTCTTTAACTACTTGATTCCCTGAGTGCAGTTGAGCACTAAACAGGTTGCAGTTAAACACTTTTTGGTTAGCCACCAGGAAAACAAAAAAATTCCAAAATGTATTATTTATTCTTTTGACCAAAAAGGTAATTTTAAAGCAGGTTGCTCACAATAGAACCCGAGAATGGTTTGGGTTGGAAGGGACCTCAAAGGTCATCAGGTTCCAATCCCCTGTCATAGGCAGGGACACCTTCCACTGTCCCAGGTTGTTCCAAGCCCTGTTCAACCTGCACCAGAGATGGGGCAGCCACAGCTTCTCTGGGCAACCTGTGTCAGGACCTCACCACCATCACAGCCAAGAGTTTCTTGTTTATATATAACCTTAATTTCCCCTTGCTGTGTTGAAGCCTATTCCTCCTTGTCCTGTCAATACAGTTATTTGTGAAGGGTCCATCTCCAGCTTTTCTGTAAGCCCCCTTCAGATACTGAAACACTGTGACGGTGTTCCCCTGGAGCCTTCCCTTTTCCAGGCTCAACAGCCCCAAATTTTTCAGCCTGTCTCAAACAGGAGGTAGATCACTCCCTGTGGCCTCCTCTGGACTTGCCCCAACAGTTCCATATCTTCATGTTGGGAGTCCCAGAGCTGAAGGAAGCTCTGGAGAAGAGGGGGAGAATCTCTCTCCTTAACCAGCTGGCCACACACCTCAGGATGCAGCTCAGGACTCATTTGGCTTTCTGGGCAGCCAGTGCACACTGCCAAGTCATATTGGATTTTTCACTCACAGACACTCACAAGTCCTGCTCCCAGTCACTTCTCCACCCAACCTGGGCGTGTGCCTGGGATTGCTGCACCCCAGGTTTAGGACTTTGCACTTTGCTTTGTTGAAATTCAGGAGTTTCATATCAGCCTTTCCTGATCCCTCTGGATGGCATCTCAACCCTCCAGTGTGTGACTTCCCCACCAAGTTCTGTGTCCTCTGTACAGTTTTTCCAGTCAGTTTCTATGGATTTCTCCCCCACAGACCAGAAAGAATGTGAGGAAGAAGTTCATATTCCCTGTCAGGAGAGTTTGGGGAACTCAGATTTCAGAACGCCATTTTCAGTGTTCATTTCAGCTCCAGACAGATTGAGCTCTGCACCATAAGTTTAGACCCTCTTGGATGGATGATGACCCATCTCTTCAACTTTTACTTCCTACCTAGTGCCTGGAATTTAACCATAATTAGGTAAAAGATATGTAGCAAACATTACAGTAAAAAATCCATGAGAGAAAAGCAGGGAAGGGAGTACCAAAATAACCCCTCTGGCACAAAAAATATATTTTTATTTTATTTTCTCTCTCTTTAGGGGAAGAAACAGGAAAATTAACTTTTTCAATAAAGAAAAGCTGAATTTCAAGATATATTTGTAGACCATCCAGAACAGATCTCTCAAAAAAGTTCATTATTTTCTTCTCATTCTATGAAAAATACTAAATCCACATTTCCCAACATGATGTAGTTATTATCACCAACTTCTGATGCAAAACTAAAGCACAGAGAGATTATATTTCTAGTCCAATGTCACAGTGAAGATTTCTTTCTTTGCAAATCCTCTCTCAGAAAAAGATTGCAAAGACCTTCAATGTGGCCAGAATACATCAGACAACCCTCTGATGGTTTTGTCCTTGTTTGTCTCTCTTTCTTGATATAAAAAATGGGGTCAATATGGCATGCGGATCTTAAAATGCCTCCAGTATATTTCCCTACCTGCAGGTATTATGGGGTCAGGAGACTGAGGCTATATTTATCACTATTTCTGGAAACTTGCATTATTCATTTTCAATATTTCAGGAATGATCTCACTGAAATGTGAATATCATAGTGAAGTGACTGTCTCCTTAAATATTAATGAAAAAGAAAGCTGAAGGTAACAATGCTGCATAGAAATCATACGCTGAGTAAAAGGGAGTCTTTATTAATATGAACTTGTGCTCCTGTGGCTGGTATAAAAATAATTCCATGTTTAAAAAACATTAAAATCACACCCATGGAAGCAACCTCTTCATCCACCAGCCTGGTGCCAAATCAATTTATCAAATGATTGATTTGATAGCCGCATAACAAACTTGGCTTTCATTGTCTTAGATCATCCTTAAAAGAGGGAGTTTAGTTTTCACAGCTAATATTGCATTTAATATAGTGATAATACCGTATTGTTTTTCGTTTTGTTTTCTCGGTTTACTATCATTTAAATCCAGTTAGAATAGTCCCTTTAAGTAATGTTTTTTCTTCTCAGTTAAATATGTGGAAATTAACGTGTTGGATATAAATACAGCAAGTATTAAAAATATATTTGAGAGGGAAAAAATGTATCGACAGACTTCAAATGCTTTCTGTTCTGCAAAAGAATGTTTTGGAAGAGTTTTGAGGAAACCAATTCCCATCTAATATTTCTCCCCTCCTCCAGTCTGTCTCATGACTGTTGTAAGAACTGTCAAAATTGCTACGAGGAATGAGGGTTAGAGACCTGAATCTATCCATAACAGCTAATAGCCCAACCATCACCTGCCATGTCAGAGAGATATTTTACATTCCTTTTCTCCTTTTTACAGATAAAAGCCTTGAACCTTCTTATGTGTGGTATCAACCTCTAAATATGAACTACAACAGAAAGAGGTTTCTAACCCTCCTACATGAAATATTCCAAATGTGTCCGAGCAGTTAAGTACTATTTAAAGATAGAAACTAAGCCAGATGTTTACATGGCATAAGGCTCAAAAATTATCCCATGGCAACTTTTTGCATTTTGTTGCCCAATTCCATTGAGGACATAAAATTTCAAGCCATAAAATATAATTCCTAAAGGTGCCTGATGGTTTGCAGCCTGTAGTTCTAACCTTTTTTGTGTGTGTGCGTGTGTGTGTCAGGGTCTGTAGGAGTAGATCTCCCCAAAATATGTTTCCATTACAGATACACACGCTTTCTCCATTTTTGACTCAGTTAAAATTATCCTTGTCCTGTTGATTCAAATTCCCCAAGGCATTTGAAGCACCCTCCTGGAGAATCAGTGTCTCTGATGCTCAGACTCTGAGAGCCATCTGCCTCAGCTCACTGAGGTTCAGCACAGAAAAGGAAAATAACACACAAGGTATCAGAGGCAGGAATTGGTAGGACAGCCCTTTGAGAATCAGTATTTTCACAAGCAAACCAAGTAATTTCTGGTTGATTAATTTTTGCATGAGCCTTTTCATTGGTGGAGGTCTGAGAATGTATTGTCTATGGAGAGGGTTTTACAAGGTCACATTTCCATCTGGAGCCATAAAAAGGCGCTCCTAATCTAACACAGGGGCTCACAAAATGGAACAAATGGTGCTTTAGAGCCTTGTTTAATTGATACTCAACCTTCAGTGTTTGTTTTCTTTAGCCTAAAAGCACCAGCAGTGGAAAAGGTGGCATCTCCCAGCACACAGGGGCTGTTAATCTTAACCTCCTTCTGTGCAAAAAGTGGCTTAGATTGACTTAATTATTTAACATGCCTTCGTTGACACAGTCTAGTAAAAAAAAGACCAGCATGTTAATGCTCCTTTCTAGCATTTTCTTCCCAAAAGCCTTTAAGAAACTCATGAATATTTAATACCTCTTAGTCAGTGCTGAGGTGATAGTACCGTTAAGGATGAAACCAAATGCCAGTCGCTGTGTGTGCATCCCAGAACTGCCCAAAACCTTCCAGCAAGACCTCCTCAAATGGCTCTACCCTCCCAACTCAGCCTTTATGACCAAGTAATAAAGGATAGGGTTTTCCTTGTTTTTTGTTTTCCTCTTTTCCCCACTTTTTTTTTTTCCCTCCACTGGAGAAGGAAATGGATCACTTAATGAAAAAATAAACCCCTGGCCATGTGTATTATTTTTGAGCCTGACATCTGTTCAAAACCATGTAAATGGAACTGTGTTAATGCCTAGAAAGTATGAAAAGTATTCAGGCTTAAACACAGGGAAATTATGTTCGTTCACCAGGGAACAGCAAGTGTCATTGACTTTTATTTTCCTATACACCCTAGGAAAAAGCTATATCTTTTTGCCTGGCATTCTGCATGAATTTGCTAAAGTAGGAGTGGTTGATTTTTTTTATGTCTGTGGCTAATGCACACTGTCATGTATGTGCTTTAGATTTTGCTTTTTTTGGTTGTTGCTTAAAATTAAATAAGTAGAATAATTCTGCATATCCATATGCGTAAGTGGGTTGAAGTTTGCTGTAAAGTAGTAAGTGTTCATATTAGGTAATCTAAAAAAGAAAATACAAATGCCTGTCACTATGGTTTTTGGATGGAAAATTAATTTTTTTATCAATTATATTTTTCAATTTCAAATATCCTAGATGCAAAGTATCATTTTGCTATCTCAGCTTGTTTTGTTTTAAATAAAACCCTGTAAAGTGGCTGAAGACTGAAGGTGGCAAATATATTAAAAAAATTTGCATTGCATTATGGAAATAGCTTTCTTCTTTCTTGTCTTCCCATATCTTCTGAGTGTACAGGCTGTTGAGAAGCACGTGCTCAAGGAAATACATTGTCTAATCTACCCTTATTTTCCTAACTTCTCTAAAGGGGTAAACTAATGGAAATTATTATTTGATAAGACAGTCTGGTTCGTAATTGTGATATAAGCATAAGACTTCAAATTACATCAGGTTGCACTAAAGGCTTTTAAACAAATAATGGAGTTGGTCAGACATTTGCAAATGCTATCTCAATTTTTCACAGTTAATCCTAAACCTGTTTGAAGATGAATCAACATTATTATTAGTTCCCTTATTTTTTCATTAAAATGCTAAGTTTCTTTTAAATCCATGCATGCAGATGTTAATTAAAAAGCTATTTCAAAATTATAGACTATTTTTTAATATTTCCTTTCAATTCTGACTAATCCTCATAGAGGACAGGACCCAGGTGAGTTAATTTTTCTCATGAAAATTTCAAAGACTGACGTTTGCAAAATGTCTCCTGTAAAAACAGAATAGGCAAGCTTACTTCAGGTGAGGTTCCCATGAAAACCCTCTCTTGGTTCTGTGTTTGATTTTAATAGATAAGCAATAATATAAGAATATATTTACTTTCGAGGACAAAAAATAATATAATAGTGTATTGATAGACAGCTTGGTTCCATAAAACACTCTTGTCATTATTCGATAGCAGGTAATATAAAAAACAATCTCCAAAGTTCTGAACTTGTGAAAGAATCTGAAATATTCACAGAACCATCACCTTTAGTGGTGAGATTAAACTAATTGAAGGCTGTGAGATATTTAGATACACCAGAGCACATGAAGCTAAAGTACCCACCCACTGCCTCCTTCCCCACAAACAAAAGTGAAATGAAATGAAATGAAATGAAATGAAATGAAATGAAATTAAATTAAATTAAATTAAATTAAATTAAATGACATAACAAGAAAAATGGGACACCATTCAAAAATGCCTATTGTGGGGTGATGACCAGGTACAAAACAAGGCGATCCTAGCAGATTTTTCTTTATTCCTGACAGTTTTTTTGCAATGAACAGTGCTTTCCTAATCTATGTGAACAAGACTACTGGTTCTGCCTCCTGGGTCCTGGGGGATGCTTTTGATCTAACAATGCAGTGCCATTATTAGAAAGGCTGCAGTGTAACTACCACATTGTTGCATACTGTCAATTTAGTTTTGCATGTGCCCCTTGGCTTGTGACACTCTAAATTTAATACTGCTTTATAGATAAACCAGAATAAATATTGTAAGAACAAAGCTGTCACAGAAACACACTCAGAGTCTTTCGACCCCATTCAAAGGCCCTTCACTATAATTGTCTCTGACAGAAGGCTCCTGTACAGTAAGTACTTTAGCTGCCAATGACCTTAAACACGATTATCATTAGCCTTCTTGTAATACTGCCTCTCCCTTGAACTCAAATTACTGTGCTTCTCAGATGGTTTTGCAAAGAGATCTCAGTGTTGTAGTTAGCATAATTCAAGCTGTTTTAATCAACGTTGTGTCCTTTGTAAATAAAGCTGCATTCTGAGATGCATGCCGTAATAATTACATCCATAATTTGTTAGAGTTACTGAAATAATTTTAACTACACTAATTTGAATTACAGCTGCAAACAAGAAGTAAGGAAATAAGCAGATAATAATACACATATTATCATCAATCCTAAAGTTGGAATTTGTTTAAACCAATAATCAGAATAATTTAACCATTTTTCAAAGGTGGCAAATCTGCCTTGATTGAAAATTTAACTCATCTATGATCTCTAAACCTTTCTAATCTCTAGAGAAAATAAAAACACATGCCTTTTTTCCTGCCTCCACTGAAAATACCCAAAGTTGATGTCTTGCCAAAGGCTGACCAGACACAGCAAATGAGCAGAGATCCCATCAGCCATAGGATACCTCTGTGGAAATTAATTTCCGGCAGTGTCTGGAGCATGTTAATTGCCAATAAAACTTCTCATGGTGTAATTCAGTAAGTAAAAGTCTTATAAAATAAGCCTCTTTAGGCACATTTTAGAACTCTGTAATTGTAAAACACAGAGACATTAAAAATAATAAGAAGCAAGGATTGCCTCAAAATCAGTTTCCCATATAATCCGCAGCCATCTCATATAATCCCTTTCATAAACAAATCGCCTCTTAAAATGGAGTATACTTCTCTTCTTCATATCCTAAACATAGAATTCCTTCCTGAATTTACCTTGTTTTATTGCAAGAAACATTGTCATTTTCAGTCTAGATATGTTCATTTAATATTATTTATATTCAATATTTAATATTATTTATATTTCATTGTCATTCTTTCATCGCTCTTCCTACTTTGTTCACAGGTATATTTTTATGACCCAGGACCCACAGGCAGTAAAGGCTGTAATTGACGTCTTGTGGAATTTTGTTAAATTATTTCCTTAAGGAATAAATTGTTATTAATTAATTAATTAATTAATTGGGAAAACAATTAAAAGGAGATGCAGTCCAGACTTTACATTTACATGCTACTAGAAAGATACTGTGCAACATTTACCACAATTTCACTATACTTCATAATTTTTTGTTAATTTGACTTTATATCAAATTTTATTTTAAAAAATAAATAAATAAAAAAAAAGTACCATCAATGCCTGTCTTGAATAGTCTTGGAGAAACACCATTAATAAATCTTCTTCAGTAATACAGTTCAGCTTTCAAAAAGATAATGGGTGCTTAGGTAGACATCATCTTATCCATCATGCAATTATAATATTCATCCCTTTCTTCCTAAATATCAGTGGAATTTCCTTTGCATGCCATATCAAATGTTTCACTGAAGTCCAAACAAATGAGATCTAATATATTCCCCAGACAAAATCAATTATCTTCTCACTGAAAGGTACCCCGCTAGTTCAGCTTGGCTCAATCTGATGCTAAATATTATAGCAAAGCCTGTTCTATGCCCTTATTTGTTAAATCTCTGAGGGCAAGCTCCCAGGCCTGTAGTCCACTGTGAAAAATTGGAACTTTTTCCTTTTTCTGAGATATTGTGCTGTGTATTCTCTTCAAGGCATACTCTGCCATCTCTACATTATTAAGGCACTGCATTTTTCTTCCTTATTTATACTTAGATATATATGCAAAATATTGACCTTTTTTACTTATAGATTCATTTGCACACTGATTTAGTACTTCAGACCCCATCACCAACAATTTTAATGGAGAATTGATCCAGTTATAGCTTTTGTGTTTTCTCCCTAAAAATTAAAGTCTGTTTCACACAGGAGTCAACTAATTGAAAATCTGTAGCCCTTGTTAATATGGAGGAATGCAGATGGCTATAATTTTCTGTATCTATATCTTATAAACCTGGAATTTTAGTTTTTGCTGTGACCATTAAGTATTTGCTGCATCAGAATGTAACAAGGACGTCCAATGTTAAAAAAAATATATATATATATACTTTGTGGTGACATTTGAAGCTAGACAGCCAGAATCTGGATCTTCAAAGCTGGTTGGATTTTGGATTGGTATTTATTAATTTGCCTCTTTCCGATTTTTTTTCTTTTGTTTCTCTGGTTGAGGATTTGATTTTATTGTTTTTTATTTTTTAATAACTTGCTGATAAACTTAATGTTTTTTAGATTTAAAATGTGGTGGTAACAAAATTTCCAGTCATTATTCATAGAACTTCAACAATCAGGAAGTTGAAAACCCATCAGAAGGACTCGTGTTCTGAAAGACAGCTCACTGAACTGTTGGATTGAGACCAGTGTGATAATACTAGTTGTCTTCTTTTTTGCTTCTTATCCTTTTCCTGTAGTTCCTAAATTTAGAAGAAAACTGGGATAAAGTACTATTTCCAGGCCAAAAAAACCCTCCAAACCCAAAACCTAAAAACAAATAAAACTCACAAAAACCAATCAACTAAACACACCTCAACAAAACAAAACAATAAACAACAAAACAAGCAAAAAACAAAACTACAAACAACAAAACAAAACAAAAAGCCAGAACTCCCCTCACACCCCCAGCATCCAAAACATTATTTGTGGAAGAAGAACTTCTTATTTCAGACCTTTTTCATCTAAGCATATGCACAATAAACTAATTATAGGAGTCCCTCTGCCACGTGGTCTGCTGAAGCATCCAATTTGCATGAAGCCAGCCAAAAGCCCAAGCAGTGAAATTGTTGAGCAGCAACTCTGTTTTATCATCCAGGTGTGTTCTCATCCCCGGTCTCACTGGAATGACTCTCCGTGAAGCTGACAGGTGATACTTACCTCATAAAGGGCACAGCAAGGAGAATTTTCTTACAATGAGGGTTGAGATGGAAACAAACAAACAAAAAAAAACCAATCATCAACTGACATAAAATGGCAGACGCGAAAATTTATGATTTCTGGACTCATAATATCACTCAATTACCCTCAGGGAATGTTTCTTCCGTCCCTACCACTTTCTCAGGAGTTCAGTCCCATGGTTTTGCTCACTTAAGTGGCAGAGGAGCCACAACTTCACTCAGCAAGGCAAGAATCTGTATTGAAGCTCTTCAGTCATGGGAACAAGATCCTAAATATTTATTAGAGAAGGGAATGCTGCATTCTTTCATTGCATCTCCCTCAAACTAGAGAACTCCACAGAGAAATAGAGAAAGCTTAAATTGTGCACATTGCTTTTGATCCCTCTACTCATCTCCCTTTACTTCAAGGATACTACTCAGCCCCACAAAAGTAAGGAAGAGAAAATAATTTTTGAAAAGAGGGTAACATACCTACCCTTTCTAATCAAAGAGGGTACAAAAAGCTTGTCTGCCTATAGAGGTTGTACAAATGCCTTGCCTGCAAAGAGCAACCTCTTCTGCTTTCCCAGCTTTTGGAGGCACAGGGTTTAAAAATCTCTTACAGGATTTCCAAGTTTCCCTATTCTACTTTCAGGTCATGCAGGTATTTACAGCCTCACTGCAACCTCATTTGAATACATGAAAATGTAAAGGTTGGGATTGCCTTGTTCTCAGACTATAATTGTCAGTCTGGCTGTTCTGTGGAGCTTCCAGACATCACTGCCAACCTTTCCTCTGGTGTGTTCCATATGGAGATCAAGAGTCAATTGATATCAAGAGTCAAGGAGCTTTTTATTTTCTAGCCCCAAAATATGGAATTACACATGTTGGGGTTTCCCAAGAACCACTAATTAAACAAAATACATAAGGATAGACAGAAGATTTTGCCCCTTGTGCAAAATCCAACAATTCTTCTAACACTTGATCTTGAGGGCATTGCTTTAACCTGACTATTTAGTAGGTGCGGCCCCCATGGGAGGGATTGGAAGCAGATGATCTTTAAGGTCCCTTCCAACCCAAACCATTTTGTGATTCCTTGAAAAAACCTCTTACACTGTGTCTCTGACAATTGCAGAAACCACTAGAAGCTCACAGAGGAGGAAACAAGTGCCGGAAAGAAAACTGTGTAGCAAATACCCCACTGCCTAGCACTGAGGAAAAGGAAAGAACCCAGTAATTCAAATGTGAACAGAAAAGTAGGTCTGGGGAAGGACAGAAGTTTATGGAGAGCAATTAGAGGGGCTCACTCATAACAAGTTTTACAGTTTCTGACTGTGACCTTAAAAATTAACAGGAGTGGCTTCAAATAGTATACTTGAAATTATACAATGCAGAGTTGCAAAGAGATCTATTGCTATGTTTCTTATTATTTTGATTATCATAATTAGCTTTGCCTAAAGTGCAGAGAGAGAGAGAGGGCAGTCTACACTAGAATTTTAAATGACACCTACTGAGCAAAAAGACACCACTTCTAAGGGTTACTTGGTACTGTTCAAGACAATTGCAGTAGTCAGCTTAGCATACAACTGCTGAAATTTCAGTTTGCTATGTCAGTAGGGGTTTTAAGATGGCTTCAAGTAGATTAATGAAGAGTCTCAGCAAATATTCATTATATTGAGATTTTCCTATGTGTGCAAGACAGCGTGAGAAAGAAGTCCAAAAGAGAGTAAAAATGTTTCATGGAAAGGAAAATGTCATTGAAAGCTGAAATTATTTCCTTATTATTTTTCTCTCTAGAATCAGAATTCTTTAGAAATACACAATCATTAATCTGTGAACATAAAGCATATTTTATAGCTCTCTTTAACTAATACTTTCAATGAGGAGGACTTTTTATTCCTCAGGTTTTCTATGGCAGCTCCACAGAGAGGATATTGATGATTCTTATTCAACTTGCTGTTCACTAGAGCCCTGAATCCTTTACTATAAAGAAAAGTAATTCCCAGGTTCAGGACTTTGCATTTCCCTTTGCTGAACGTCACAAGATTCCCATGGGTTCATTTTTCCAGGATTTGAGGCCTCTCCAAAGGGAAATGAAATCATTCCTTGTGTCAGCCTCTCCTTCCAGTGCTGCACCATCATGCCCGTGTACTTAAACTCTGGAAGAATTCTTCAGCTGCCCAGAAAAACCAGACCTTGCATTTCTGAAGTGAGAGATTTTAGTCTGGTTTCCTAAAGGGAAAGGTTTCCTGCAGTTATGATCTCATTCTGTATGTCCAACTGTCAGTAAATTTAACTTCCTCTAATATCCATTAATATTCTTGTCAGATTCAATGAAATTTGAGAGAAAGGCATCATTCTGAAAGACATAAATTTCCTATATATCTGGGTGAAGAAAATATTGGATGCTACTACTTGAGAAAGGTAGAAACCCCTCAGCCTTCATTCATTTAAATTTGGGTGTTAATAACAGATCAAAATGTGCATATTTATTGATTGCTTAAAAATCTTTTCCAGATATAAGCCAAAATATCTCTGCACAGAGAAGAGAGGAAGAGTTTAGGTATTGGGAGGAGAAACTAGGCAGAATTGTGTATGGCACTTGTTTATGAATAAGCTTAGGATTACTGAGGGAAATGGAAAACTGGGAATCACTGGAAACAGTGGAAGGGAAATATTGAAATAAAAGAGAAAAATGAACAGTTTAAAATTATGTGAAAAAATGTAACCACTCACTTAGATGTGAAAAAGTGATATAAAAAATGGTATGCTAAAAAATTATTATGTTTAAGTAAGAAAAGACCACTGGATGAGAGAGTTTATTCCTGTACCCATGGCTTCCACCTGTCTGCATTGTTTCATAAGTCAAGAATTTTTCCTTGTGCTGAGTAGAGTTTTATGAGCTGAAGTATTTTATTTGCAAATACATATTTTGTATTGGATTTTTACTGTTAGAATTACAAACAATTAAAGTTAAACATGTTTATTATTGGTGGGGAGTTTGAGTTACTACAATATTAAATGTAGGGGATAGTTTTACCAAGATGGACATGGAGCTTTATCTTACAGACATGGAAAAATATTACTTTTACCTACCAAGATGTATTCCTTGCTTCCACACTTAAGAGGAGGAGGTGTCAAAAGTATAATAATACTGTTATGTTCTTCAGTAGAGTCCAGATCAAATTGCTGCAAATCAGTTGCAGAGAGCTAAGGAGTATTTGCTAAGGTAACTTCTTCTTTCTTTTTTTTATTTATTTTTTTTAATTTTACTTTTTTTAAATTATACTTTACTTTTCACAGCTGTTGGAAAACCACTCACACTATTCTTTTTCTTCTTTGATTCCCCACGTGAGAAATAGTGACTGTCATGAAAAAGCCATTTTCCTCTGCCTTTCATACGGTTTCTGCATCATTATGAAAGGGCAGTGTTACACGGACAAGTTTTTTGCATTGATGAGTTCTACATTATTGTCGTGTTCTGGTCTCCTGCCCTCAGTTGTTCCTGCTCATTGTTGTATCTTATCCTTCACAGAGACTCTACAATGTGCAAAACTCATATTTTTTACTCTTCAGTGTTTTTCTCTTGCTGGGAAATTAGATGGTTTCTGTCATTGTCCAGTCGGAAATGCCTCCCCTGGGCTTTGAACTAGTCCCTGTTGACTGGCAAAATGCAGGTACTGATTCTCTCCGTAAACATCCTCCTTTAAAACAACAACTCAGACACCTTCTCTTTCCATTTACCATCTACTCAAATCCAAGACTTTTTATGGAGCTCTTACTGATTGAACTTATTTTTTTCTCCCCACATCTTTTGCCCATTATACAAACAGTGGTGTGGGCTACATCAAAGCAGCTGTTTTCCTGAGTGCTGATCAAACCACTAATGATACACAGAATATAATGCTTTCTCAATGTTTCTTTCCCCTACACCTACATTTTTTAATCCTTTCAATATTGTGATGCCCTTCTCTTGTCTCTTTCTACCCAGTTCACTGTTTACAACACCTGCAGCACCTTTTATCTCTTTGCCACTTATTTTCCTCCTTTTCTCTTCCTGTAGAAATCTCACTAGCATGGCTTCTTTGTCTTTTTGATGCATTGATATGACATTTTTTTTAAAAGTCAGCTACATATCCATTTTTTAACAAATTTGTCTTGACAATTTACAGCATCTCTTCCTCTGAGATGTGTGTGGTGCCAGTACAAATTAACTATTCGCTCTGATATGCTCCTTTTTTGCATATTTATATAATTTGTGGTTTTGCATCACCATTTCTCACTTGTCTTTATTCCACTGGCAATTTTGGTTAATAAATAAAAAAATGTGTAGACAAATCAGCTACATATATATTTCTACTCTGAAACTAGTCTGGATCACCAACCATCTGGTTAAACTTACAGAGAACAATTATTTATTTTTTCTTTTTTTTTTTTTTAATTCATCTTGTATGCCTGATGGAGCCAGATGCTGGTCCAATCCAATTTCATTTCTATTTCAAAACCTTGTTTTGCAAAAGATGGAAAATATATCCTGCAAATCTTCAGTAACTGCATAGCAGGATTGAAGGATTTGAAGGATCTTTCTTTCCTTTTGGAAGTGTTCAGCAGCCACAGTTCTTGCAGGCCATACTAGGGCAGCAAATGTTCTGCTGTGCTCAAGATCAGCCCTGAAATGTCTTGTGTGTGAGCTGAACTCTGATACATTGACTAAAATGTGGCATAATATTTCCATATTTCATATGTATCTTAGGCAAAGTTTGAGCAATTGGGGTAGTAAATCCATGCAAAATAACTGGATGCAGTTCCAATCAATAATCATACAGTGGAAAATCAGGCTCATTAATCACAGTCACAAAATCATAGACAATCACTACTTGGTAATTAATGCTGTTCTGTATTAGAGGGTCAGTGGATTCAGTAAGGAACTCCTAGTGTGGGCAGGCTGAGTGAGTAAATTGTGCATATTTGTTTATGCCACTTATACATAAAATTATAGAAAGTTTTGGGTTGTTTGGGCTTCAAAATATTGTAAAGATCACCCACCTCCAGCCCATCCATGGGCAGGGATACCTTCAACCATCCCAGGCTTATCCAAACTCCTATCCCACCTGGACTTGGACACTTCCAGGGATGGGGCAGCCACTGCTTCTCTGAGCAACCTGTGCCAGGGCCTCACTACCCTTACAGGGAAGAATTCCTTTATGCAGTAGAAGGGGCTCTAAGTTCTCCCTGGTCCTTGAATCTTTTGCTTTTTTCCAACACTAATGGTTATAAACAATTTTTTTTTTTTTGGTTACCAAATCCAAAGTTGCTTTGTACTTCTTAAGAAAGAGTTTCCACCAGGAAAAAATGAGGTTTTGATATTTGTATTTTTATTTACATCTATGAAGTCAAAGTCAAGTGCATAATAACTGTTCTCTAACCTTAACAATAGTTTAAGACAAGATACAGAAAATATGGATGCTCTGCAGATAAAGAAGCTCACTGTGCTTTTTTTCAGGACCTTTAAATTATTATAGATGGTTATGCCAATTAAAAAGAGTCTAGGAAATTTTTTCATCCACAAAAAAATTTTACCCATGGAATCCTGAAAAAGAACCTATGCAATGAAATAATTTAAAAGAGAATGTATAAATTTTTGTTCTTTAATTTCTAAAGTCTTTTATTAGTTTTATTCTTCTAGGAAAACTATTTGGACAGTTGACAGTTTACAAAACAGTTTGCACTTAGCTGTCAAAATCTCTTTAAAATAGAAGACAAAAAGCTTTTCAGTGAAATTCCCATTTGCCATGTGCTCTACTCTGTGTAAGCCAGGATGAGTCCATCAGTCTCTTCTCCTCCTGTGGATCCAGGGTAATATCTGTCTCCTACTGATTTAGGTACCATGAGAAAGTTTTTATACATTTTTACATATCCGGCTCCTCAATCATGCCGTTACTGCCCTGCCTTCCACTACACTGGGATACATTGTTTATGATAAGCCCTTGGTTTGTGCTACCAAAAGGAACTTAGTGTGCTTTGTTATCAATTCCATCCAAGTACACATTTCAATCTTTCCAGTTTGTTCCATAGCACCTTTTCCTTCAGTTTTGGTAGAGCAGCACCGTGGCTCCCCAGCCTTCCCTGCCACTTTGCATTCAGCTGTGTTTTCTGGGTAATCACTGTCACACCACATCCCAAAAGCCTGTTCTGAGGAGCAGCTCCTCCTCCCCTCAATCCTGCCATGGTCCTCCATGTCCCAGGTCACTGATTTCTCGTCTAAAAGGAAAACTCTCTGCAAAGGCTCTGGGTTTGGCCTTTTGTCTGTCTGAATCTTACTTCCACTCAATTGCTCTGTTTTACTGGGGATGATGAATGATCCTTACTTTTCATATCCAAGGATTATTAGTCTGAGGAAAACCAACAGGAGCAGTAATAAATACAGCAGAATTTGAGTCTTTATTAAAAAGTAGGATCAGATTTCCTGGAAATCTTTGCTAGCACAATATAAAGACAGGCCAAATTTCTTACCATCTGCCTCCTAAACCTTACAAAAGAGACACAAAGAGGAAAAAATCAGACAGGGTAGAGCATGAAAGAACAGCGAACAAGAGATAACGAAAATATCTCTGTTGGTACCCCTACACAACCCCTCACAACCTTGGAGTGGGGTTGGATGTAGATGCTCTTTAAAGTCCCTTCCAACCTAAACCATTCTACAGTTTTATAAACCCTGTAGTTGGAGCAGGGAAGAGAAGAGGTGGAATTGCTTTCCAGAAGGATGAAAATACCTTGTATTTCAATTTCAGTGTGGTTAAACTCTGTTAAATATAAATATCTTTAAATTATATAAGTT
Organism: Chloebia gouldiae; assembly: GCA_003676055.1. Classification (NCBI taxonomy): domain Eukaryota; kingdom Metazoa; phylum Chordata; class Aves; order Passeriformes; family Passeridae; genus Chloebia; species Chloebia gouldiae. The sequence goes on from QUSF01000029.1 coordinate 4,831,668, forward strand.
CTTTAGGTGAGTCTCTCTGTGCAACTGCTGCATTCAGTAGATGCATCTACTTAATTATTAACTCAGTTTGAAACAGGTGCTTTGATTTTCTCTGTAGTCAGCTGTGCTGTCAATTATCTTGATTTTTAGAGGATTAAAGTGAGAAAACCTTCACCTGTTTTACAGAATCAGCATGATGAATTCTTCAGGAGCCCTTAGTGAGAGAGCTGGATGAAAGTTCTTTCAATATAGAGTATATTGGATCAATTTTGACATTTTTTTTGTTTAACTTTTTCTTGTTTTGAAAGACCTTAATGAACTAAATAATACTTACAACTAAGATTAAAAGTAGGTCCCTGACTACCAAAACTTGACCAAGAGCAACTGCTCTCTGCCTCCTTCTCCAAGTGGCACAGGAGTACTATCTACAGTTTTCATGATCTAGTCCTCAATCAACAGAAATCAGCAGGACTGTGCTAAAACTAATGGAAATGCTGCTTTATTGCCATAAATAAAGATCTGGGCCTCCAGTCATGAGCATTTATTGTTGGTTTATTGGCCTGTAAAGGGAGTCTGAGTATTTTTTTTCTTCTTGAAGGTATGGGCACTTTGTATTTTAAAAAGTTATTGGTGCATTATGTTTAATTGAATGAACAACTTAATTACTGTGAGCCTCTCAGACCAGAACACATGCTGTGCACTTGAAGTCTGATACATCTGCAACTACACAACTTTGCAGGAATGCTGCTTCTCAGGGATGAATGCTCCTCTCTGACGAGACAGGCAATTCTCACACCTCCTTCCATCTTCTCCCAGTAAATCTGCTCTTAGGACCTCTGAGTTATGATTCTCTAGGTGGGATGCTCTTATTTTTTTCTTACTGATATTCACAATTCTCATGCAGAACATATGCCAAATTTTAACTAGATAAATATCAGCCAAGATATTTACCAAGTAGGAAGTAAGAGTCATTGCAGCTGACCTTGTTTTTGGCACAGGGAAAATGCAGTCCCTTTTAAAAATCTTTTGATGTATCATGATGATATCTGCTATGAAAGAGAAAAGTGCTATTGCATCTGAAAATCCCTTCCTGAACTTGCTGAATTGGAATTAGGAAGCGACAATTCTTCATCCCAGAAATACAATGACAGAGGCGCCAACATATTCTGTCTTCAAGAACAGAGGAAAGATGTGGAAAAAATAAATGGGAGGGAAATTTTGACACAGATGAAATACACCTGTAGTGTGCACAGTTACACAGAGCATCGATAAAGTTACACAATACAGTTGCAACTGCATTTATTAAGGCATGTTTCCTACTGTGCCTTCAAACCACAGCTCTTTAACTGGACTGACAGACATTAAAGGAGCAATGGAGGCTCAGTGCTAATGCAGGGAAACATTGCTCTGCTACAAATGCAGAAGACATTTAACATGTACTGCTAGAGTCCAGTTCAACATTTTCAAGTTTTGGGTTTTTTTTCCCTGCTTTCTGCTTTTCCCCCCTGTCTTCCACACATCCTTCATTGCCACTGATCTTCACAATCACAAGAAAATATGACATCCAAGCCAGAGAAACATGATGTCTGCATTAATTTATTCTCTTCTCTTCATGAGAATTAAGCTGAACTGAAGGGTTTCCAACAGCTTCTCTCCCCCCCTAACTTGTCTTTTTCTCCTTGTTTTTTTCCAGACACTGAATTTACAGAAACAGCTCAAAAAGCAACGGCTGGAAGGTTCCCAGAGCTGAACCCATTACTGCCAACTGATCGTATTCACCTGAACAGAAGCTATAACACTGATATATGGTGTCAGCAATAAATATGTTAAGAACAAAAAAGTGTTGAAGAAAAAGGCTTAACATGTCTTGAAATTTTTTTGCCATCTGTCCACTGTGATAAGGTCATGTCCCTTAGAGCTTGTTGGCTCCATATTACAGTGCCTCTGATTAACGTTAAATGAACAGTTTAAGACTGTGGTTGCTGCACATTTGTGATTGTGGGGATTTCAGATTTTTTCAAACAAACTCTGTCTTCAACCAAAAAAAGTTTATGTTGTGGGTCAATGGAATTAAAAATATGCCTAAACTTCATCCTAATTAGACAAATAAATTTCAAGTCCCAAGAATCATAACACACATGCAATTAAAAATACTTTCTCACTAGAATCACATTTTTTTTAATTCCATCTTTGCTGAAAGTCTTCCTGTCACTGATTTTTTTACTAGACTTTTGCTTATCACAAGTAAAATCAAAACAAGTTCAAATATCATTCTTTGCAATTAAAATAATGAAAACATTTATGGAGTCTTCAATAAATCTTAACTTTAATTCTAAGCAAGTGAAATAACTTCTTCTAACATAATTTTAACTAATCAGGTTTGGTTTTTTGGTTTTTTATAAAGAAATTTCTAGACTCCTTGGCTTAAATATTTATAAAATAAAAAACATTTAAGCTTGAATTGCCAAGTCACCAAAAGAAAAACAGTCTAATTTCTTCATATTTTCAAGAAGATGACACTGAGTAACATAAAGTGCAAAGAACGCTTTTATTTGCTAGCTCTTCTATGTACCATTATTCAGTAACATAAGAATTATCTGTGGGTTTGATGCTTTTTATTGTACTTGATTTTGATCTGTACAGTTCTCTGTATACTACAAGTTATGGTGTATATATATGTATACATTAAAGCCAATGGCAGGTGGGTTTATACCTCTTTGTCAAGCTATATCCTTTCTTAAGAAATTATTTCACTCTTGGAAATTACCGGCTTGTCTAATAAAGGCCAGTAAAGTTACAAAATCTTGTGCCTTTGTCCAAGATCATAACAGAAATAATCTTGGGAGCTTCAAGAAAACACAGTTTTATTCTTCTCTGTGCCCAAATGCACCATAAAGGGAGATTTATCTGGATGCTAATGATGTCTATTATGTGCTCTAGGAAAGCGACCAAAGAAAGTAAGCTGCTCATTCAGGGAGACATTATCACTACTGGCATTCTGACACCTTTGATAAAAAACAGCAGTAACATCACTATAAAAATATTTTTTAAAACCATCATGTTCCTATCAGCAGTTAGCAGGAGAAAGCCATAGGCATTCATCTTGCAGGACCTTGCTGGCACTTCTGATTTCCTCTGAGAGGTTTTAATTGAAGTCATCAGGTGCCATGAAATTTAGCATAAATACAGTTTAGAAGAATTCTGTGTTTAAGAATTACAAAGCTAGCAGAATTGACTGGGGCCCTTTCAGCCCTGAGAGACCTTTGGTTCATTCAGGTTCCTAGCAAAGTTAGACACAATAATGTTGCTCCATAATTGGTGGCAAACTCTGCTTCATCCGATATCAGCTCATCAATTAAATATGACCCTTAGAATCTTGAAGAAGGCCTGCACAGCTTGAAACTGTGATTCTGACATTTATTTTTTCTCCCACTACCTCTGCAGCTTTATATTAGTTCCTGAACTTTTTTCCATCCCAATTTCCCCAGCTGTTAAGCAGTAATAATCACATTCTGTCTGTCCATTTATATAATACATTTGTTCTGAGTGCACATCACTTACTACATTAATTTTCAGTGTTTAGAACAAGCAGGAAGTGATGACACATAGGAGAAGTGGTGGGGACAGGACACGGATGAGCACAGAGCGTGAAGTGTAGAGCAATGTTCCCTGCTTGGAGGACTTCAAAGTGAATAAAATGTGAACACGAGACAACTGCACTCAGGACTGCAGGACAAAATTGCACTTGGATGATGCAAGCAGCCCTGGATGATGCTAGCTGCCAGGTGCTGGGTGAAGTGCTCACCAACAAAAGCTCAAAACCTCTTATGAGTTTGTGTTTCAAGTCAATTTCTGGAGCCTGAAAGTTGGTTGAGTCATGATCCAGATCTCAGAATCACAGAATCAGAACATCCCGAGCTGGAATGGACACACAAGGATCACTCCTTGTCCCTGCACAGGACAGCCCTAAAATCAAACTATTTGCCTGAGGATGCTGTTAAAGCACTTCAGGTGGCTGCTGTGACCACTTCCATGGGGAGTCTGTTCCAGTGGTCAACTACCCTCTGGGAGTATAACCCTTACTCAATATCCAACCTAGATATAGATGATGGGATAGAAAGCTGATTCATTAAGGCAGCTTTATTTCTTTATTCTAAAAATGGAACAATCTTCACCAAAGTGGAAATGCTAATGAACTATTCCCAAAATCATAAACTATGCCAAAGCATCTTAGTAAACTATAATGTTCTAACAGTCTAGAAGCAATCCTTTATACACTGAGTTAGAAAATTCATTATGCCTGCAAATCACTGTAGGGGGGGATTCATGTAATTCCCTGGGCTGGGAAGGGAGGGAGTGTTTTCTGCTGAAGCTAAGAAAGCCCCAACAACAAATTATTTTATGTATCAAAAACACCCAGCCTTTGTTCCATTATGGAATATTGATAAAGACTAGACTATGACCAGGATTTTGAAGCATAAATTGAGAAACAAGTGCTTCAGGTCTGTTTTCAATAGACTAGTTGGTCATCAGCTTGACTTTCCAAAATTACCATCTGTATGTGGAACCTTAATATGTAACCCAGCCTTTGAAATTTTGAATGTGTGATGCTTAATGAACTCACAGAATGATTTAGACAGGACCTTAAATCTCTTCCAGCCCCAACCGCTTCCAGTATCCCAGGTTCCAAGCCCTGTCCTACCTGGTCCTGGACACTTCCAGGGATGGGGCAGCGACATCTTCCCTGAGCAAACTGTTCCAGGGCCTCAGATTCAACTCAGTCCATAACTGATTTGAAAAGACCTTTAACTTCTCTGAATTGGGAAAAGAGAAAAGACTGAAGCTGTATTTTCAGCATCACAGCTAAGTAGAACATCACAAAACCCATCACTGCTTTTACACCACACAGGCAAGTACACAGAAGTCACAGAGTGAAGCTGTATGTTGAAGCATTATAGCCATGCACTTCATTTTACTTCAAAAATGAAAAATGTAATTTTCTTAGAATCTCATTCCAGGTTAGCATCAAGTTGTATGTATTTTGCAACTTCTTCTCCCCCTCTTTTCCTGAAACCAAAACCCCAAATCATGTGTTTCAGCGCTGCTGCTCCACTGAGCAAACACTTACTTCACAGCGGGGCCTGTTGTTATGATACACATAACTCTGTATAGTAACCTACAGCTGAGACGATTCACTGGTTTTCCAGTTCCGAATCTACTCTTCGTGTAAAAAGGTGACTCTCTTACTTAATCAGAAATGATTTTTGCAAAAATTATGAAGATCTTCTTGGCCCATGGAGGTGTGGAAATTAGGAGCTGCCCTGCAAGATACACAGAGGGCTTGCAGCTTCCACAGAGCACAACTCCTGTAACTAGTCCAGCCTCATACAGTTTTTAACACCTGAATAAGGAACATTACCACAGCATTCCTGTACTAAGCAAAGTGTAGAATTTCATGAGGAATACATCACTTTTGCATGACGCCTGATTTAACTTTTCACATGCCTTTCAAATTTTCAAAGTACAAAAATTCTAATGTCAGACCAGGTCTGATTTTATTTCATGAAGTCTCACAGTCCAGTCTCACAAACTCACCATAGAATTGAATAGAAAAATCTTGCAAAAGATGAAAAACTGTGTGAAGTCCAGATAAATGATTTTTGGCCAGAGAGCACAGAAGACTTTCAGTTCAGTGAAAAGCAAAAGAGCTGCTAAACTGTGTGAATCTAAAGATGAAGTTCTGGGACATTACAGAGTCTTGATGCTTCCACTTTCACCAGGCTGGAGGGAGGCTGTCTCACTGCCATCTCCCTAGGACAAGGATATCTTGACAAGACAAGCTCTGCTTGTGGTAACAGCGAGAAACCCCCAGGTGAGGAGCTTATCATCAGCATTAGATGTGGTCTTAAAGCAAGGTACGAACACAAGGCTCTGCTCTTGAGGTCCCTCTCTAGGTATCACTCTCTTTTCTCTCTGTGCTGTAGTGATTTACAGCCTGGGCAGCACCCTGCATGAGGCAGCAGGGAGGGGAGACAGAGACAAGACCTCACCTTTCCCCGAGTGTGAGAGCAATGTGACACATCACCTCTCTCTTCCAGGGGAAGAAAATCTGTGTAACAGGCCAGCCCTTAAAGAATGATTCAGTCAGGTGAGTACTGATGCACACAGAGGCTGGTTACAGAAATTCTCTCTCCACCATTTTTCTGAGGATATTGCCCTAGCACAGTTATTTACATGCAGATCCCCCTGTGTGCACAGGCATTACTCTTTCAATCATAAGTTCACTTTGTGTTGTGTCTTTCCCCTAGTGCACATCACCAGTCCATTGTAGCAGTCATTTTTTTTGAGAATGGCTTTATTTCCACTTTATTTCCAGCTGTATTTGTAAAAAAAAAAAAAAAAAAAAAAAAAAAAAAAAAAAAAAAGCTAATAGCTTTTCTCAGTATCTGGATCTTTTCAGCCAAAAGTTCTGAAAAAATTATTTTGCTTTTCTCCATCTCCTTTCTGTGAAATAAGTGAAAATATTGTCTTAAAAAAAAAAGACAGATAGAAGAGACCTGACTTCTACCATTAGATTATGAAGACATCTGAATAAGAATTTTACGAGTTTAGATCACTATTTTATAGGTCCAATATTAAATTAATAGACAGAAAATGACAAATTACTTTTATTCTTGGATTTTTTTTAATTTCAAAATTCCTTTCATATTACATAGAAGTGAAATTTATGTCATAATGGTTTATCTTTTAGATAACCAAGCTGAATTCTCTGCCCATCCTTCTTAATGATAGAGGAGAATTTATTCACAGAAATCTGGTTGGAAATTGCTTCAAAATCTCTTATCTGCAAAGTAATCAAAGTTTTAAAAGTAGGATAAAAATATACATGTACTCACAAATATTATATATATACATATAAAATATACATATGTATGTATGTATGTAGGTATATACAAAATCCCTTTAAAAATGATATCTCTGCCAGGTTTTATTTCCTTTCTTTACATCAGATGTACTTAACTGATTAACATCTCCCTTCCATGCAGCCCTAAAAAATTCTCTTATTTTATATAAACTGCATCCCTCCCTGCGATGGAATTCAGCAGATTCTGAATTTGGGGCCTGGCAATTTATAGGAGTAGGCACAGACATGGTGTAGGTGTTCCTGCTGCACGCCAGGTCTGAAAGGAGGAAAGAGCCCATCAGTATGGAAGTTATAAATGAAGTTTATTTACCCACATCCAAGCACTCAGAGAAACCTTCCTCTGGAATAAATAACTAATTTATATTAAATTGCCATCTATCTCTAAGACACCAATAAATGGAACAGGAACATACTATTGCAGAGCACAATAAAATTAAATACTATTCAATATGCAATCTATCAGAAGAGATAATTACACATACCCCTAAGGCAAGCAGGATTTAGCAAAAAAACTGATACTATTCATAGCATTGCTTGATGGGCTCTCTGGAAGAGCCATAAATCCTCTGTTTTCCTGGCAGATGGAAATAAAGCCAAAGTGATGCACCAGTTAGCCTCAAAATAAGTCCACTGATACTCAGCAAAAATGTAAGATAACGACCCCAAATTCTATATTCGCCAGGGAAATTCAGTGCACTCTGTGCTTAATTTTCAATGCTTAGTTATGTAGTCTTCTTGTGCTATCTGCATCCATTGTTAGTCTGACATGATGAATTGCCTCCTCGGGTCTCAGCAAGGATAATTATTCTCTGAGCAGCTCACACAGCCGCCCTCGTCTCACATATAGAGAATGCAAAAGTCAGGAGAGTTTGGCAAACTAAGAAAAAAAAAAAGAAAAAAAAAAAAAGATACAAAAGCTACAGCTACAAAGGAAAATAACAAAAAATTTCAGACTGCTTCAGTTCAGCAGGTGATTGAAGTCCAGTGAAGCAGATAAACCCAGCAGGGTTGGAACTAGATGATCTTTAAGATCCTTTCCAATCCAATGCAAACCATTTACACATAAAGTGTCTGCCTGCCACCGCCCCCCCACCCCGCCCCTGTTTTATGACAGCAGTAAGAGGATATTTGGATATTTGACTACAGTCTCACCTCCACTTCTCTCCTAAGCATGGATTTGACATTTTAAACTCTTCATGGCAGAGGCTGAGAGCATGATCACCTTACAGACTAGTTGGAGGGCGTGCTCCTCTCTGCTCCCCAGAGCAGGCATGGCATTTTGATATAAGATTTGTGTGCATCATAACATACCCAGGAACACTTGTACATAACACTATACACTTACATTTTGCAAGTCTAGTAAATTTTTCCTCAACATTCTAACAAGAATCTAAAACTTGTTGCTCCAATAAGCTGCAATATTTGTGAATCTGTGTTCATAAAAGTTCCTATTGAACTTGGCCAGACTTAGACTGTGAAATTGGTAAACTGTATTAATTGGGAATTTGTGATCATGACTGTGACCAGAATAAGAATGTAAGCCACACTGTTGCTGCATCTATGATTTATTGCACATAACCAGACTTAAAGTACAGAATGGGGTCTAATCAGAAATTAAACCCAGCCGCACCCACCCCTTCTAACTTTTCTAATCTCTGAGAATCATCTAGAAATCAAGAGGGTTTAGGTTTTTTTCCCCAAATTTCTATGCTCTTAACACAACATCTCATCAGAGTACATGATAGCTGCAGTAAAATGGGGAAATCTCACTCTCCGGGCACCTTGTTGTCAGGTGGAATGGATTCCCTTTCTCAGCCAAGCCATCTGAGGGGCAGTACTAATGCTCACAGCATGGAGGAGATGAACTTGAAGCCTGCATCAGAGAAGGAGTGAAAAGGAGAAAAGCCAGCAAGAGTAGGGAGAGATAACACCACTGTTATTGATTTTTTGTGTAAAAACTGTTCAGATATTGTGATAGGATGGTAATGTAAAAAACCTACACAGATGAACAGGAAGATACATTAGAACAGATTGATTTTTCACTTTTATTTTCCTTAAATGTATTAGTGGGCTTTAAGCAGTCAAAAAAATACCAAACTCTTCAGTTAAGCAGCTTCTGAATTTCTGAGTGCTAGTATGTGCCAAATGTCCCTCCTCACCTCACCCTTCATCTATAACAGCACTGCAGTTCACCAAGGACTTCTGACACTGGAATTGGCCCAATTTACCAAGTACCATTTTACCCTTGATAAGAAACTCAGCCTAAGAGCTTATATATATACATTATATGGGCAACAAAAAGTTTGGAAATAATGACAGATCTTGTCTCTGTCATCAGAGGTAAGGAGGCATAGAAAGGCTAAGTGGGTTTCTCAACCTGTGGAAGTATTTTGAGACCAAAACACTTCAACATCTTCCCTCCATGCTATATGCTGACTGGAAGGGATGGAGATATGCACTAACAGGGATGGACATACTAGAGACCTGGAAGGTTTTGACTTGTGAAATAATTACATTGATTACTTTTCTTATTTTGCCATGCTGAGAGGGAGTTGGATCTCTGGAACCTTTGAGAGTTTGAAGCCAAGGTTACAAACACACTCCTTCCTGGAGAGCAAGCAGAAAGATGGGATTCAGTCAATAAGAAGTTATCAGCTGAAATCTTGCTTTGCAGAGTAACTGATCGGCAGACCCATTTATCTAGGAATCTACACAAATATTTACTCTTCAAAATGCCTTAGACTAAAAGCAAGCAAATACCCTAAGCCTGTCCGTTCACAAGCCTCCACTCACCACCTCCTCACAGTCATTTTTAGAGGAGTCCTTTGTGGTTTTTTTTTCTATTTTTCTTCATTTAATTCAACCTTTGACAAGTCTGTGTTCTCAGTAGTCACATGGTAGCTGCACCATAATTGTTTGGAATAAATATAATGCAAGTTGCTGCTGTGCTGTTTTCTTGCATGCCATATAAAACTGGAACATATACAAGACACCTAAAATAACTAATTCTTTGTAAGGAACTACAAAATATAATGATACCAAAGAAGTAGTGGATGATTGCCCTGGCCTACACATTTATGCTACCAAAATATTGATAAAAACAATTTTCGTGGACAGAAGTCCCCAGTAACTGGCCCAGAAGTGGGCCAGGATTAAATGTTCTCATTTTACACACTGTAACAGAGAAAATATGCACACATACAACAGAGAAAAGATACAAACTATTCAAAGAGATGTTAATACTTATATATGTTCTTCAGACTTATCTTCTTCTTGTTTGGTGGGGTTTGTGTTGTTTCAGAAAAAACCTTGGGTTTTTTCCCCACTGAAACATATTCTTTATTTTCTTCCAGTTCTCAGAGCCTTGCAGTCTTTCTGTTGTCTACAGAAGATCAGGCTGTTCAGAGGTCTATTAATATAACCCTTGTTTTGATGTCCTTTCCTCATTTTACTCCCAGCACTTCCCTTGCCCTCCTTTAGCATTCACTACAGAAAATACTTTTGTCATAGGCCACAGGAAAATGTGATGATAAGCATTTGATTACTGACTTCTCTCTAGCAATAATGAATTTAGTGTGAAGTATTTATTAGAAGGAAATGAAAGATTCCGCCTTTTTGAGGAATGGTAGCCAGCTTTCAAGATTAACTGACAAGAAAATATATTGTACACTACTAATGGGAGATGTGTCCCATACTGGTGCTATTGAAGCTGCCACACAAAATAATGAAATATTCTACAAAACATGCCTACAAGGTAATTTATACAGAGCCAACACTTGTCATACTGTTGGAAGTGAGTGACCTATGCTTTTCTGCTTTGCTCCACAACCTCATTAGTTATGGTGGCTGTGGGGAGCTCTATGAACAGGTGTCCTGGGACTCCGTGATGGAGAGAGAGGGGTCATAAAGCCAGACCCGTGCTGACTGCTGTCTAAGGCTATTGCAGGGCACATTTTTAAAGTTCCACTGAAAGTTTCTATATAGAATTGCCACAGTTAACACACAACCCCTGTTCTGAAAGCTGCCCCCAGCCAAGATGTGAAGGGGAATGACCTGCGTTGACATTTCACAGGCTGAACAGCTCCCTGCCTGCAGTGTCAGTGGAGGACAAACCCAAAGCTACACACGCGCCTGTGATTTGAGAGTGTATTGCTCCCCTTTCCCTTCAAGCCGGGAACTGAAAGGGTACAGCCCGGCCCCTCTTTATGTCCTCATTTCCATGTCAATACTAACCTGAAAATGGCTCACCTAACGGAACAAAGGTCTTGTCTCAGTCATAGAAGAATTTTCTCACTCCCTTTTCCCCTCTCTTTTATGTTGAGTGGCAAGAGGAGGATATGATAAATTGAGGACAGGGATGGGGAACCTATCTTGTGACAGGCACTATGTCACTTCCCAGGGGACAGTGTACAGCACCAACTGCCACCAACAGTCAACATCTAAGTACTAAGCAGGAAATTTCTAAATGTAATTCTAACTTTTCTCTTTTCTGTTACTCAGCATTTATTTATCTCTCCTAATGCTCATCATCTTCAAAAGCATGCTGGTTCCCAGCAGCTTGAGACCAAGAACATGAAAATAAAGAAAATTTACCAGGAATAAAGCTTTGACCAGATGGAAATAAAATCAAGTCCAAATCTCCTTTAATTTATCATTGAAGAAGTACAGAATTAAATTTAGAGATTATGTAAACACTCAGGAGAACGTACTGGGCTGAACAATTGCTATAAATGAAACCCTCTCTTCTCTTACCACATTGGCAAACAACTTGATGAAGAAAAATGCAATACTGATCAAAGTACATGTGTAACTAATTACCTGATTTTACGTCCTTCCTCCCCTCTGTGCAGGCATTAATGATGAGCATGAAATACAGGAGTGAGAGCACATCAAAAGAACATTACCTGAATGTGCATGAATCTCTTATATCCCCACTTTCCTCCCAAGGCTACACTTCTCATCTTTCTTCTGATTTTAGATGCTATTTCACATCTATTATTCTTTTTCGTCTCCTTTTGGTTTGACAGGACTGCTCTGCACATATTGGGGATGTGAACCAATGATTACTTCAGTGTGACACATTCACTTGATTTTAGCTATCCAAGCTTGCAAAATTTAACCAACAAGTCTAAATTTGATTCAAAATGAGGACTAAGTTTTCTTAAGATTGCAATTCAAGACCTCTATTTCAGTTTGAATCGGGCAGCCTCATGAGCCTAGGAGATATTGGAATGACTTTCTGATCCTGTATGGGTTTTTTTCTTCCCTTTGTGCAAGCAGAACTCTCATGAGAATATCCATCTTTATGACAGTATCTCTATCTCTTCCTGTAACACTGTTAAAGAATGATTTTTCTGGTGGGATTTCAGCTTCTTTCAAACTGTAATCAACAACAAACCACTTCCCCCATCAAAATTCCACATAAAACACACAATAGGAAAAAGCATGTGGTTCATATTCCTTAAGTTTGTGATGAAAATAATATAAAATCTGTAATGCTTCCTAACCTCAGCATGTGCTTTCCAGTTTATTTCACTTTCTCCTGATTTTTTCCTTTCTGCCTCCTTGGTAGATCAGACAGTATTTTAGGCAGCATATTATCCACAGAGCACACGCCAAGAGCCACTCAGCTAAGTATTTAAAGCAGTTGCTCAGTCTGAAAGATTCTGCATACTCCTCTTTTCTAGGCACTCTGAACCATGCTCCCTACTCATTTTTTCAGTCTATACAGCTTCGTTTCCAGACCCTTCCTAATGCTGCTACTTTTGTTTGGATTTAGCTTTTACAATCACAAATCTCTGCTTTAGTTCCTGCAAGAGCCCCTTTGTTTCTGTTAATCCCAGCACAATTGCTCTAATACATTTGTTTTTACCACAGAACCTCCCTGCAACAGAAGACCCTAGTTGTGTTGCCTCTATTAACTAAGAATAACTGTTGATGAAATTATATCCTCAAGGCCTGTTTCATTAGTTTCTTTTGAACTTCTGAATGCTTTCCCAGGGATTTGATTGCTTTTAGACTGGCACTTCCTAACAAGGCTTTTGATGTAAACTTTCATGTCACTGTTACTATGACAATAGTGCAATGCTGCAGCAGCATTAATTGGAATTTTGATTATTTCCTTGGCTCAGAACACTCTGTGTTTTAATAACTGGTTCAACTGTGCTTCAGATCCATGCTGCAAGGCAAAGCTGAAATCTTTGAGTTAAGAGAGCTATTGAAGAGGAATAAATGGAAGATGGAAGTGACATCATAGTATCAACAATACTACTCTCTATTGTTTATGTGATTCATGAAAATTAGTCACTGTATAGAGAAGATGCTAATTTTCTTCCAGGCTAGGAAAATATTACATAACCCTAGCTATTCTTATACCCAGATTAGTTATCAGATGTTGGAAATTATGAAAAAGTGTAAATGTAAATTCCCCTAAAACAAAGTCTAATATGTTCATGTTTGAACAAGAATGGATGCTGGGGGTTTGTAAAGGTATCAGGTATCACCACTGACAACTTTTAGCATTCCTCATTCCACAGAATTTGAAGGTGCAGCATATAACAAGGCAAGGCATAAATGTTTGATGAGAAATATTTAACTTTTCCTGTCCCATCTTAGTATCAAATCCCAATTAGATATTGTCAAGGGACAGAAATTAAATGTATCACAAAATTAATTAATCAAGGGCCAGAAATTAAATGTATCACAAAATTAATCTCATTCAACGCTCTTTATTACCAAATCTAGTCCCCAGTTTTAACTCTCAACAATTCCTCATATTTTGGCTACAGGTATGTGTGTGTGCATATATACAAATATACACATATATCCTTCTATAGATATATGTGTATATATGCACACAAGCCAAACTGTGCACTTTTTAGGCCTAATCCAACAACTTTTTAAGTCATTGCATACAAGTTTTGAATTACTTCTATTATTTATTTCTTTATTTATATTCCCATATTTCAGCCAATATCCAACTAGAAATTTCAGTCTAATTCCTGAAGAGGGAATGCATCTGCACCAGAAAGAAGTTATTTCTCCTCAAAGGTTTCCAGCTAAATTGCACAGGCTCTATTTTTTGATTTTTTTTTTCAGTTTGTTTGTTTTCCCTTTTTTGTTTGTTTGGGGTTATTATCTGTTTTTTTTTTTTTTTTTTGTGGGGGGGGGGATTTTATTTTTTTAAGTAATGGAAAATCTCACAAAGAAAGTCTTAAATTTTTGAGTTTTTTGCTTCATCTCTGATAGAGAAAGGAAAGCTTTAAGGCCTGTTTGTCCAATTCAGCTCAGCCTTGCACTATTACAATAAATGGCTGGCCTTTGGAAGCTTCTAAGAGACATAAGACTAATCATCTAAACTCCCCACTACAAAACATGTAGCCACTATTCTGTTCAGTGCTTTTTTATCCACAATTAAAAAGCTCTTAGCATCCCAGTCACCAGAACTTACTGATGGGAATACAACCAATAAAAACAACCACAACACACACATGTAATGTTATAAAACCTTTTACCTCCTAAGCAAAATCTAAATACATGAGATTTTATTTCCTATTTTTTTTTTTTTGTATTGCAAAGCACATTCCTATATTACTGCAGACATGTAGGGATGCATATCTCCAAGAAATCAATAGGAGCTGTCTTGAGTGGTTTGATCAATGACTGCCCCCACCCATTTCAGCCTGGACATTCATCTCCTGTTGTTCTTCAGACAGTTTACAGATTAATAATGAAGCATGAAACCAAGTTAGTGGAAATATATGAGGGTGGGGGGGGGATGCAAAGCTGAACGTCTCATATTAAGGGCACTCTACACCAGCCATCCATCAGACTGGTGCAAAATGCAACATTTGTGTAGATCTGGTGTCTCCTCACAAACACCCACAAATAAAGAAATACAGCTGCTTCATAAGAATCCCTCTATTTTACTTATGAAAATGAAACCACTGGCCTTTTAAAGTGCAAATGCAATTGGTCTGATTCTCCCATCAATCAGACAAAGTAAATCAGAAGTCACTATATTGAATCAAGAATCTATGATGATTTACATTGGTTATTAAAAGTAATGATTCTATGTCAAGTCCAAAACTTTTTTCCCCAGTTTTTAGTTTTTGAGGCTTTTTCCAAGAAAAAGGATATTAATACTACTGGGAAGAAAATAGATTATTCAGGGTGATAAGTACCCTGCTAAGATCACCTATATTAATTATATTAATATGCTATGACCTCATCTGGGACAATAAATTTAAAATTTATTCTGTGGAGTATCAGATTATTTTAGCTAGATGGATACCTATTTTGCTTTATTTATTGATTTCACCTAAAACAATGTCTAGAAACTGTAAGATTAGACCTGATTTTTTCTCATTAAAATAAAAATAGAGAGAATCTACCAATATATGACTCCTTTAACTTCTATATTATCTTTGTGTTCCCACATCAGCTGTTTGCTTTGGCTATCAAATTCACAAGTTTTGCAAGCAAGGTCATGTGTGTCAAGCCTTCCTAAAAGCAGCTGACACAGTATAGCCATACAACAGATGATAATGAAGAAAAAAATAAACATTTTAAAAGTCAGCATTTTACTTCCAATATGAAAATTAGAAATAGAAAAACAGAGGAGGTCATTAACAACATAAAATTATTTTAAGAATTTTTTCAGAAGAGCTACTCATTCTTTCTTATATACATAATTCATAGGAAAAATATGGCTGGAGTCTTAAGCAAAAAAGAGAAAACCAGTCTAGTGGTATACAAAAATAAAATACTTAGAAATCTCCATTTTTCCATATTCTGTTTCCTGCTAAGACTATATTTTTATTTAATTGTTGTCATGGTAAAGATATTCAAGGTTATACAATAAAAGGAATATGGACAGTTTTCCAGTTATCTTCAAATAAACCAATTATCCTAATTTATTTTCATATATTTTATTTTATTTCCCAAAAATTCACTAAAATCTATGGGTTTTGACAAGTGAGAGAGGGGAAAAGGAAGCAGACATTTTCCCTTTACAAAAAAAATTACCTCTGCTTGAAGTACTTTGCCTTGCCTTTTCATTTTCCTGACAAAGTTAATGAACTCCAGTAAGAATTCAAAAGCGAATCAGAATTTGTTAAACACGTGCAAACAACCAAGCAAAGGTGGACACCAAGAATCCTCACAAAAACTTGTGGAAATAGCCAGAGCAAAACACAGCAGCCCACAATGAACAACCTAGCAAAGACTTAATCCACTCAAACCAGTGAATTGATCCCCCTTAAAGAGACTGAGATGCAAAGTGTGGTTATTTAGGGGATTGCATACAGATTTTGGCTCACTGTTTATGTTGGCTTCCCTATTTCAATAATATAGGGTGAATGTCATCAGCAAAATTAGCAGTCAAATGCAGACATAATAATTGCAAAGAAGCTTTTGACAAGATTAGTTACCTTGCAGGACCTCTGTGGGAGATTCACCATCCTATGAAGTCCAGCTTTTCACCAATCTCTAGGCTGTTAACCAGACCAGTGCACTGCTACCATAAAAAAAAAAATCTGTGCTCGCTACTAGGACTGGGCTGGAGGAATTTCAGTTTAAAAACCAAACAAAATAAAATGGAAAGAGAGGGGGAAAAAAAATCAAACTCTATTCCAAAAGAGTGAAGGGGAAAATAGGCCAGGCTGGGTAGGAAAATGTGATATCAAGATTTCAAATTTTTATGAAGTATGTGGTCATAGAAAAACTGAATAGCAACACACTCTCTGTTTTTTTGAAGATTAAACTATTTCTATTTTTTGTTTTGGTTAAATATCTTGAGTTACTAGTTCTGCATCCTGTTATGGGTGTTGTAAATGGCCCCAAGTGGTTTGTGATTTCTGAATAGTAGAGAGCAGAATGAGAGCCCTGATCAGAACCATGTCTTCATAGCACTTCACAAAGTTTTGGGATGCTTTTATAGCACAAAGACATCACTTTTCTCCTTTGCTTAACAGAAACAACATTTAAGCAACCACTATCAAAAACAAATGTAATTGAAAATAAACAGCTATCAGTTAAAAACCTTTAAAATGGTGATATACAAATCATATTATCACACTTAAAGTATTCTCTTCACTTAAGAAAAGAAAAAAAAGTGTCTTCTAGAGAATTAAACATAGTCACACCTGTTGAAAAGTCCTATTGCAATACTCAGCAGAACTAGTCCAAATCTGATTTCATGAGACTGTGCATCAAAAGAGGCTAAGGTCACTATCTGAAACCATGTGTGAATGGTCATCAAGAGCAATTAACAAGGAAGAATCCTCCAGATCCACTCACATATCTCTGGATTTTCAGCTGAATTGTCTGATTTTTTTTTTTTTTAATTTGTAAATTTGAGTTAGAAATCTAAGTAGAAACTATTCTGGTATTTTCCCTATTCATATCAGGAAATGTTTCTACTGGAATTTTTGTTGTATTCTGGCTTTTTTTTTTTGGTCAGACATGTGTCCCCTTTTTTACAGTGTGAAACAAAAGACCTAAATAAATGGATAATTAACAGTGGGATTTTATATAATTCTGCAAAATGATATGAACACGTCAAAACTTCAAAAGAATCTGCTTCCTATAATGGGTAAAGTTAGGAAGAAATATACCATGAGAAGGAAAAATTCTACATCCCTGAACCTTTATAATTTTGTGAAGTCTCATGGAAGAGAATTGTACTGAGAATGCTGTTTTCTGTCATTTGGACTCACAGACCAAAGGAAAGAAAATAATCCCCTGGTTGCTTTATCCTTTCTTTTCACTGAATTAAAAAAAATAGCCTTTCTCTTGCTGTAGCCCCCAAATCAGTTCCACCATACTTTATCTATATTAACCTTTTCCTATTTTGTTCATGTTGAATGCCTGTGAGATGTATTCCAAAGAGACTGATGGAGAATGGAGGAAATATCTGGCTTATGATCCTAACTGCAGCTATATGAAAGATATAAGAATCACCAGTGAGACCAAATAGCGCCAACCATTCAGAAATATCTAAAGAAAATCAAAAGTGGACTCATAAAAATGAGAACCCAGCTGAGAAATGTACTAGAATTGCTCAATATGTTCATCTTCAGAACAGTACAAGCAAAAAAACATTGCTGAAAATTGCCTAAATTTCAGGAAAGCACATGCTACAAGCTTTTCATGTTGAAGAGCTGAAATGGAAATGCATAAATTTAGAAAAGATATTAAGAAATGAAGGTGGGTAAAAAGAAGGGCAATTTAAACGATGTGCAAATAAAATGGAGAAGAGTTGCATTTTTGTTATGTACAATTTTTTCTTGAACACTGCTTTTTGTTCAGAAAATCTGAAACTTTAGTATTGCTAGTTTGCATCTGATACAACCAGACACATCAAGTGTTTTCTATATCTGGTTCTGTTGTGGGTTTTGTACAAAGCAACATCTGTTATAAACGCTTAGAAAAATAGATCTCCATATTCCAATAAATGGAAGCAGTTCCGAATACACTGGAAAGCTTTGTCTGTAAAATTCAGAGTAAGATGGAGTGTGCTGCACTAGCAGCTTTTCTGCTCTGTTAGTGCTTTGTTTACCTGTCAGTGTATTGGAAATGAAGTGTAAATTCCTGGGGTGCCAGTGCAGTGTCAGGGGAAGACTCCTCAAGCTACTGAACCATAAAGCCCCAATTCCAATATTTGCCAGCTGCTGGTGTTGGTTTTTGTGATTTAGAAACCGAATATAAAAATACTCTTCTTGAAACTTCCTTTGTTCCTTTTCCTCTTATTTCTGGTTTATTAGTATTACAGAGGATGAGTTATTAGGGAAATACATCTGAGAAGTTCTGACTTCTCCAGACCATTAGTTCTTAATCTATTTTTCTAATAGTTGTTAATTTTGCTGAATTTGTACAAGATGAAATGTAAATCACTCCTTGGATTGTGATGGCATGGAAAATCTTTCCATGCTGATTCAAATAAATTTTAAATAAATAGTGGAGAATATTTGTAAGAGGCAATCATGGCTTTCTTCTTATCCAATACCATGTTTTACCATGTATCAAGATGTAGATTATTGCAATTATTTACTAGGTAGATAGTAAACTTTGATTCTAATAGCACCTGACTTAGAGTACATCACATAAATTGGTTTCTGTTATCTGATGCATTATATTTATGGAGGAGGTAAAGAAGAAGAGATGCCTAACTCCATCATTTTTCTGTGTATGATACACTACATATATTTCTGTTCTCTCATGTTCCCAATGGAACAACAACAACAACAAAAATAAAAAAAACAAACCAAACCAAACCAAAAAAAAAAAAAACAAAAACCCCCCCCAAAAATCCCAGATGCCTTCATGGAAATATAACCAGAGTTTTCAACACTGAATAAGAGTTATATTGCTTAAAATATGTTTGGTCTGTCTAGTCTGGTCAGTGTTGAGTTTGACACAATTTCTGGGCTTATTTTAACAAACTGGCTTTGGTTAACAGAGTTTTTCAATTCACCATAATTTATTAAGAGGCCCAATAAACTTGGTTCTGTTCTTGTCCAATTCACCATAATTTATTAAGAGGCCCAATAAACTTGGTTCTGTTCTTGATTATCTCTCTGAAAATGCTAGCTTAAATTTAGCCTTGTTTAAATAGCACTAAATCAATGAGAGATCAATGTTGAATATAGCACAGCCTCTTGGAGAGACTTTGATCAATGGAGCATTTGGTTGGTTTTATCTGATTGAGACTTGGCCTGAGACTAGACAATTACTCCTTAAAAGTTAATATATTTTCCTTTTCCTTTCCTGTGTGTTCCGACTACAGTGCAAGGGACTTGTGAAAAATGGTGTATAATATATGTTATAAAATACTTGCAAAATATATGGTCATTGATTGTTTCCATAGGCTGCAACATATTTATTTTCCAGGGCCCACATCAATATATCTCTGTGTCTGTGGGGATGGAGGAAACTGGGAATGTTAATGCTGTCTCTAGCAGTAGTTTTTTGCCATAGCTTTTGATTAGGTGAGCCCTGTAAGCTATTAAATTGTCCTGTGGGCCCCAAATGTTAGCATATGAAACCCACAATTTGTAATTTAAAAAAAAAAATATTTAAAGGTAACTGAATATGCCCTTATAAGCAACATATTCTATAAAATCAGTACTTCTCCTGTTTAGAGATTGATTGACATCTCTTTGAGCTCACGTGTCTACAGGACCACTTTAGGGGCATTCAAGCAAAGGAAGAGAGGCACTGTCAGGGACAAGGGCTTCATAGGCCATGGACGTGGGGAAGGGTCTAGAGGGCAAGTTCCATGATCAGCAGCTGAGGGAGCTGGGGGAGCTCAGCCTGGAGAAAAGGAGGCTCAGGAGGGACCTTCTGGCTCTGCACAACTCCTGACAGGAGTGGACAGCTGGAGGGGTCAGGCTATACTCCCTGGGAACGGAGAACAAGGGGAAACGGCCTCAAACTTCACCAGTGGAGATTGAGGTTGGAAATCAGGAGGAATTTCTTCATGGAAAGGGCAGTTGAATGCCGGAAGAGGCTGCCCACGTGCCGGAGTCCACATCCTCGGAGGTGTCCAAGGAATGACTGGACATGGCACTCCGTGCTGTGGTCAAAGTGACAAGGTGGGAAGCAGTCACAGATTGGATCTGATGGTCTCAGAGTTCTTGTCCTACCTAAATGATTCTAGGATTCTTTATTGACAGAAAGCTTCTTTCTCCCTGGAGATTTTCACTCCCATGATTCACGGAAAGTTGAATATCCAATCTACAATCCCAGTAGCACACAGTAGTACAACTCCTCACAAGGATAAAAAGTGCATTCTTTTAAACCATGTTTGTTTGCATTTTTTTTCACACACCCTAATCCATTGGTCCTAGTCCTCTGTGTAGCTGTATTGAAGATACAGCTACTTATAATTTATGGCAGACAGTTTAGAAATAATTCTTCAGGCCAGTCTGGTGTTACACAAACTCCATATTAGCCAGTATGAAGAACAACTCCCCTGCTGGGCCTCAAAAGGGTAATCCTTGCTTATCCCACTTCTGTGTCACAGAAATGACAGCATTGCTTGAGGCAGTCATGGACTCATTAAGGTTGGAAAAGTCCTGCAATATCATTGAGTCCAACCATTAAGCCACTACTGCCAAGACTACCACTAAATCATGTCCCAAGTGCTACCTCCACAGGACTTTTAAATACCTCCAAGGATGGTGAGACTGTGAAAAAAACTGCCCTGGGTAACCTGTTCCAATGCTTGACAAACCTTTCAGTGAGAAAAATTTTACAGGTGTGCAATCAAAACCTATCCTGATGCAACTTGAGGCCATTTCCTCTTGTCCTGTACTTTGTTCCATGGATCAGACCCTTACCCCCACCTAATTGTACCCTCCTGTCAGGGAGTTGTGCAAACCCAGAAGTTTCTCCTGAGCCTCCTTTTCTTCAGGATAAACAATCCCTGTTCCTGAAACTGCTTCTCATCAGACCTGCGCTCCATACCCTTCTCCGGACATGCTCCAGGAAATCATTTTCTCTTTTGGAGTGAGTGGCTCAAACTGAGCACAAGATTCAGGAAGTGATTGCACTTTTGCATCAGACAGAGAACGATCTAATAATCAGATTTCCTTATTGCAGATTTGCAGGCTCCTATACTCTGCATTTTCCACAGCACCTCCATGGTGAGATGTTCAGCTTACTGTCATCAGGAGTCTCAGAGCTGCTGTAAAACAACTGAGTTCCCTTTCTGGAAATAGCCCATATTTTTTCTTGTCTGTGAAATAACTTCTCCATTTTTAGCATTGTTTCATAATTTCAGGCTCTCTTGGCACATTCAATAACCAATTTATCTCTAATGAAATGATGGAATCCTCATTATTTATGCAACATTTTCAGAAACTCACTTTAGAAATCACTAGAAAGCCTTTTATCTGCATCTGCATTTTTACAGTTCTATTTCAACAATTCTAGCATTAGATCATTGTAATGTAAACATTTCTTCTAATGTCCTGGTGCCCACTGTTAAATACTTTGAGGACACTGCTTGCATTCTCCACAGGAAAACATTTAAAAAGTACAATTTATTGAATTTAAAAAATACAAATATGGTCAAAAATCACAGAAAAGTCCCAAAAGAAGGGACTTCTAAAACATCTTCTGGGAACAGACATCCTGGCTTAATTGACAGCAGGAAAATGTAAGGTTGTTTAATAACCTTCATTTCTCCAGTCATGCTCATCCCAGAAGTCAACACAGACTTTTTTGCTTGCAGACATCAATTAATGGTGTGTAGCTAACCCTTGGAACCTGCAGTGTTCTGGACTGTCCTGAAATGCTCCCCTTCCCTGTGTGACAATCTGTTCTAGCCCAATCTGTTATAGCCCAGTGCCATTGATAGCTGGCAGGTAATTTTGCTGTGGAAGACTTTTCTTCCCAGTAAGCACTGTCATGGTAGTATTCAACCCCAGTCATGTTCAAAAGAAATTGAAAGGAATGGTTATTTCCCAAGGATGCTTCAACCCATCCAGAGACAGGCGTGCGAGATGGGATTAATGGCATTTGGAGATACTATCATCTCTAACAATTAGAAATTAGACTACACACAAGACTTCTATGTGTATAAAGTTTGTTGGGATACATCTTACTCCAAACATGCAACAGGCAATTCCAGTAACAATAACTATAAGGTTGTCTGAGGTAGAGATACTTTGGAAAACCAGATACTCTTGTTCACGGATTATGGAGAAAGAAAGAGAGGAACATGGCCAGATTTAACTTTACACAAAATGAACTTACAGGAGAATCAAATTCTCGTTTTGGATTAATGAACAAAGCCACAGCTTGAATCTCCAGGATGTGGACAGAAAAAGTGTAACGCTATTGATCAAACAACTCATGTAGCTGGCCATGGGTATTTAGAGTAAATCCCCAGTCACCAGCATCCCACCTTTTAGAATAGCCTAGCTGGGATCCAGTGGAAGGCATTATCTGTGGGTTTAATTTTACTGCTGCATCAGGAGCTTTTGAAAAATATGCTTTCAATAGCCCTACAATCCATTGTAGATCATAAAAAAAAAAAAAAAAGGACAATTCAAGTGAAAAAACAGCACAGACTCTAACAAAAATAGCAATGAATTCTCTCCCACACAAAGGAAAAAAATAATAATTGAATGCTTCATGAAATGCCTTGTGGCAAAATACCTGACATTACCATTAGTAAGAAAATTCTAACCTTTGCCTTGTCCTAGTTTTACCCATAGAGTATTTGGATGTCAACCTACATATATAGACCAAATGCAGGTGGTATTTCCTTTCATGTGACTCCTTTCAGGCATGCAGTCTTCCAATTAAAGCCTTATTTCAGGCTAAAATGATTATATATATTTACACATATGTGTGTTTAGTTACAATGTAGATGGCTACATATAAGTCTGTTTCAGTTCAAAACTCAGGTTCTGAATTTAAGGTGATTGATTATTCATGTTATTTCACTCTAATTATCTATTTCAGTTACAAGGTAACTAAGACGATTGTTGTGTATTTAAGTCATCTTGAAATCCCATTGGGATCCTGATTTGGTTTGTTCCATTTCCTTAACTTTTCTCCAGAGATTATGTTTCTTGACCAGCTAGAATACTTCCTGATTCTTTGAGAGGACTCTCTCTCAAAGCTTGCCCAGTTTTCTGTTGTCTTTGAAGCTGATTACAACTGTAGCCTACAACAAGGTCAGAGCACAATGCTTGCTTGGCTCCAACTCAAGGCAAAATGATAAATATATCTGAGCAAAATAAGGATTAAACTCAAATAACTATTGCATACAATGAATGCTGCTTTCAGACAGCATCATTAGTCCAAACAAGGAGTGGAAGAGATGTATCTGAAAAACAAACACATTTATCTGCCTTGGTTATATGACTACCTTTCCTATTTTTAATTAGTATGAGACCTCCACCTTTGCAGTTCATCAAGATGCACTCTGGTTGATTCATGCTTTTTGTCCCTTCTCACAATAAGGAGAGAATTATGTTCATAATGACTTTGCATTTGACAAGAATCGTGAAAGTCTGGGTGGGTATTAACTGTATCAAGATAGTTGTGCTGCCAAAGTGTTCACACTTGCTTATAGGCCAACATTTTCATTGGAAATATTATTTATATGAAATATAAATAAATTTTTCTCAGTTTTTACTTTTCTAGTCCTCCTGTCTTGTCCAAGAAAAAGGAAAGGCTAATTAATTATTTTCATGGATAATTATTAAGTTCTAAAATTTGCAGCCAGAATATTGTGGTACATGCTGGAAATTACTTATTCTACCAAAAAAATTTTACCAGAGAAATTTTCCCGAGATACTGCAGGAGATGATGAACTGTATACACAATGAAGCTCATTAAATGTCATATTTTGCTGCAGAAGTCCATTCATTAAATGTCCTGCTTAAGATACCAGATTTAATGGAATTTCTCTATAAACCCCAGCCTCCTTATCTTTTTCCTGTTAGTTTCTGACGTGCTTTATTGTCAGTTAGAAGATGGTAAATACATAAGTGATGATGTGATTATTTCAGGACAATACACTGAGTTTATTATCACAGTTTTGAGAAAATCAACTTTGAGTGTAGGACAAAGAAGCCACTTTTGTTTTCTTCACAACAGAGAAAATGCAAAACTTACAGAATACAAAGGTTTTAGATGCTTTTAAGCAAGAAAACTAAGATAACATCTTGAAAAGCAGGAGGGAAAATAAAAAGTTGAATTAATTGCATTATCCTGAAATAGGTGCAGAACAACCAAATCCTCTTCTCACAGTTAGGTCTTGTTCTTGCTGAGGTACCAGTAATTTGGCCTAAGCAATGGTGGCTTTACTATTAAGCACTGGCACTTCATCTTCTAGTCAGGTAGCAAAGACAAATTGCTGTCTTCCTGTCAGCATACTGGGGAAAAAAAAGGATTAAGAGCTATAGTTTAAATTATAAGTTTGAAATAATCTCGAAAATGCAAACATTTGCTGGCAGAAAGACAGATGTAAAGCAAACAGTCCATGATCTCTGTCTGATTTTAGAGATTTTACAACATTTGTTGGAAGGCAAGAACTCCATTCTTTACTATGTAATGTCTCAATAATTTCTGCTTTGTTTTTCTTCTTAGTAGACTTGTTAAACACTTTATCAGTTGCTGCCCTAGCTTCAAAACCACAAAGCCAAACCTTTTCTTCAGGTATGATTCACAGATGTCTAAACACTTTTCTCTTGGAATTGTTGTTTTGAAGGGGAAAAAAACACAAGTAGGAGATTTAATCTGCATGCTTAATTTTCATCCTCACCACAATTTCAGTGTTCAACATTTTTGACTGCTATTTTAAGTGCTGAGAAAAGGGAAAATTGGCTTAAAGTAAATGTCCCTGAGCCATTGAGTGTACAAAAAATTCAAGGTATTTGGTGTGAATTCACATGGAACTATGGAAACTATATTCCCCTTCTCTTTATCACATTATAACTACAGAAGAGGAATTCTCTTAGCTATAAGTCAGAAAAAAAAGGTCCCTTATTAAAGAAAAAAAAAAACCAAACCAAAACAAAACAAAACAAAGAAACAATAAAAAGGAATTAATATCCAGCAGTATCAGCCTGAAAGCAAAATTAAATCCACTGTGTCAGCTCTGAAGGTCTGACTTAGTACATGCCATTTTTATACTTTATTTCAGACTGACTGGAATATATCTCTTGGGCATTCACAAAATTAGAGCCTTGTTTTAGCAGTCTTATTAGGGCAAAATTACGTTTGAAATTAAGTAGAGAGAGAGAGAGAGATCTAACATTTACAGGGTCCAGCCTTGAAAAAAAAAAGAATTAACTTTGTAAGAATTGATTTATAGTATCCAAACTCATAGCATTATCTTGTAAGACACCAAAAACAGTTCCAACAGCGACAGCATTAGAACTTCAGGGGAAGGACTGGAATAATCAATCCCATCTGTTAGCATCCCAATCACTAGCAATGATCAGCTCAGAGCTGTCTTGAACAGATCAAATAGATTTTCAAAGAGTGACTATTAACAGCAATCTTTTCAGAGAGATGTAAAAATTTAGGTCCATTGAAGATATCTTGTACTTCCAGCATTCTTAAAGCCAGAACAAAAGGTTTAAAACTTATCTCAATACTCCCATGTGTTACTTACATTTCCCAGAACTTCAGGGCTGCAGTACATGAAAACAAAGTGTTAAATTTTACTTAAACAAAACAAAAGTAAATATTTCAATTAATATTCCAGGAAGAATTATGGTGCATATGAGAACCAATGATTAGTTTTCATAAATAAATTGTATCAGTTTCCCAGATAATCATACATGCTTGTTTCCTTGGGGTTGTTTAAAGAAAGGAATTTAAGAATAACAGGTTTGTTGGAAGGGACTGCAGTGGGATCATCTGGTCCCACCTCCTCGCTCAATTAATCAAGGCCATCTCCAGGGAGGGAGACTCCATCCCCTCTCTGCACAATCTTTCCCAGTGCTCAGTCACTGCCCAGGACAGAAGTTCTCCCTCATGTCCAGGTGGAACTCCCTGGCTCAGTCCCTGCTCGTTCCTCTGGTGCCATTGCTGGGCCCCCGGAGCAGAGCCTGGCCCTGCTCTGTCCCTCCCTGCACACAGGGACAGACAGGGATGGGGTTCTCTCTCGGCTGGGGCTCCTCTCCAGGTTGAGCAGCAACAGATCCTTTGGTGTTCATGGATGCATCTTATAAAGGACAATGGACTTGTGGGTTTTGTGCTTGCCTGGGCACTCCCTGACCCAATCCTCCTCGAACTATGGAAGATCTTCCTCCCAAGATTCCTTTGCCCTGGTCTCCTGTGCCAGATCCCTGGGAGCTGGTCTTGTCAGTGAAGACTGATGCAAGGAAGGCATTCAATAACTCTTCTTTCTCTGCCTCCTCTCTTATCAGGGTTCCTCTCTATTTACTAATGGACCTATATTATCCTTTGTTTTCCTTTTGTTATTCATGTATTTAGAAAACCCTTTTGAGTTATCCATGACAGCCTTGGCCAGATTTAATTATTTTTGGGCCTTGGAGATCTGGGGAGAACTAGTGCTAGTGTATGCAAATCTGAAAAGGAGTTTAAGTAGTAAAGTGCTTAAAAAATAAGTGCATGAACTTAAGTAACAGGAAAGTTGGGCTCCCAGAGAGTTTAGCAGAGAAATTTCTATGCATAGAGGATAAGTGATGTCCTAAGTGGGACCCTGACAGACTTTCCTGAAACCTGCGGATAGCAACCCCTCACTCCTTTTTGTTTGTTTTTTTTGTTTTTTAACAGGTAATTAAACAAGCCATTTGGGAAGGACAAGTGAAGATGAAGGTGCAGAAGAATCATAGAATTATTTAGGTTGAAAAAGTCCTCTAAGGTCATCAAGCCCAGCCATTAACTCAGCACCACTAAACCACATCCCTAGGAACCACATCCATGTCTTCAAACACCTCCAGAGATGGTGACTTCACCACTACTCAGGGCAGCTTGTTCCAGTGCTGGACAATCTTCTCCATGAAAAGTTTTTTTTCCCCTAATATCATAATTAAACCTCCCCTGACATACCTTGAGGCCATTTCCTCTTATTAGACAGAGCCAGGGAAAACAGAAGCCTGGGTTTTATTAGTATAAATGCCATTACTGTTATTTAGTTAATATTGCCATTTTCTAGCAACTACAACACCACCTGTAAGTCCAAACCCCAGGTTACATGCAGGACTAAATTCTCATGAAGATGCATGACAACTTTATGCTTTCATACACATTTTTGTATTCATAAGAGAAGTTATAAATGTTAAATAACCATCTGACCCATTAGAAAAGTAAAACTATCAATCATCAGAATTCCTCCTGGCTGTAGTGTCTCCTTCACAGCTCCATGAAGCTGAGGACATGAGTGCCATGTGTGCTCCCTGGGGACAGAGGAGCATCACATTCTCATGATGAAAGCAAAACTCTTCCTCATTAGGTTACATTTCTGTCACAACACACTGATCAATCTTTTGGTGTGACGCTTGCAGCCAACACAGAACAAAGACTACAAATGTCATCAAAACACAACACATAGCAGAAAAAAGCTTTGTCTGGGGGAAAACACCCACAAAGTGACCAAATTTTTTTTGGTCACTCACCCCATAGCAAGAGAACAGAGACCCATCTGTGCCATCCCTTCCTCCACTCCTGTGTCCTGTTCTGATGTTCACACATACAAAGATGATCACAGACAGCTGGCACAGCACTTGCCATAAAAAAAAATTAACCCTAGCATTCACCATATTATTTTAAAATATATTCAGAGTGCTGTTTAAATTTTAACCTAAAATCAGACAGATTTGCGCATCTCAGTTGCCAGATTTGCTCTCCCAAAATTCCGAATTCTAATGAGTACACTTGAAAATTATTTTCCATAGGACAACTGCCCTGTAGAGGAGGGAAGCAGAGGGTTACTGCTGCTTTCCTTAGGAAGAAACCTTGGTAAAATCTTCATACTTGATTAAAACCCACCACTCATAGAACAGGAAAATTCAGTGTGTCTAATGGTGTGTTACTTCATGCAGATCTTCAAAATTCATGCTTCTGCTAAAATTTTGTAAATTCTTCCTTTGTATTTTAACTCCCTGTTTGGATGTACAGCAGAGTAATAACAAAAACAAAAACAAAAGCAACAAAAAAAACCAAACCAAAAAGCAAAACAAAACAAAAAACCTCCACAAAAAAAACAGCAAAAAAAAAAGTAGATGAGAGATTGCTTTTTATGCTGCAGAAACTCGTTGCTATAGAACATACCATAGATTCTTCTGAATGCATTGATTTTGACCTGCCTAATTATTGAATAAATTGGGTCCTTGGCAAACCAAAGCCAGGGAAACTCTAGTCCTGTAAAGACAGAGGCACTTTGTCCACATTTCCTGCTGGGCACCCCAGACAAGAAGCCTTGCAGATGGTCAGAGCTGCCCACTCTGACATCCACCCACATCCCCTACCAACTCTGCTCAGCACATTCCCTTTGTGGGCTTCTCCCTTCAGGGTGACTGATCCATCACTGTTCACAGAGCAGGAATCCAAGGATAGGATTTGTCTTATCTCATTTGAGCTATCTAAAGGTTAGAGATCTAAATCTGAGCTGGTCACCCCAGGCTTTTTTTTTTTTTTTTTTTTTTGTCAGTGGAGAGAAATAGGACAGAGGGATGAGTCTCCGGAGATGTTTATCTCCTAGTGGTGTGAATCACCATTTATATAAAGCACTTTCTGTGATGTTAGAGATCAAGTTTATGCTCTATTGTGTTATAGCTAATTCTCATACCAAAGCACCTAATCAGTCTCAGGCTGACCCGTCACCATGGAATGACGACAGATCTCTGCTTTATTCAGAGTGGATCCTTGTAGTTTCTCTTGATAGAAATATCCTGTGTTTTTAACATTAGTTTGAGTCCAAGACAGAGAAATGGTCACTATTTATATTTCAAATGGTATTTCATAAGGCTTACTTATAATAAAGTATTTCAAAACTTTAAGAATTTGATATTCCCACACAAAGTTCACATATAAAAAATTGAGACATCCCAGAGACTCAAAAGAAATAATCTTAAAATAAAAAATCAATAAAATGTATCCTATTCCTGTGTGTTCTTCTTTCTTAGACAATGCAGAAATTACTTCTATAATGTGTTGAATGGGACAAAAGAGGTTAAAAACCAAAGCAAAGTAAAATCTCACAATATTAAATTCTAATGAATGCAAAGGCCTTGAAAACATCAGTGGCTCTGCAAGCCAAGTGCTGATCCCTTTGATAGAATGTGCAGGAATAAAATGGTTAGTAGCTGAAATGCTATGGCACAGTAATAATTGCTTTGCACCTGTAATTCTCTCTCTCATTTCCCTATTTACTGTTTGATTCTTTTGTTTATCACAGAGTCATATAACAGTCTCTTCATTTGTAGTCCATTTCTGCAAAATAAAGTATGCTGAATGCTGAAAGACACAAAAGAACATGAGAATAAATTAAACTATATTTCTTTCTCACACTAATTTTTTTTGTCCTAAGCAGAAAAGCATTTTCTCTTGTATTTTTTTTTAATTAATTCCTGTGTGGAATCCCAGGGTTTGTTCCTATCTCATTATAAAAATCTTGACAACATTTGGCAATTGTTAACATTATTATTTTATCATCACTGCTATTATTTTGCCATCACTGTTATTATTAGGATTCAAATCAAATTTTGTAAATTAATAAGCTTGTATGGAACTTATCTGAACACAAACCAAACTATAAATAAGGTTTAAAAAATTTGCATTTCTGCTCTGCATGGCAGAAAGACAGTTTTTCCACACAAGTCATGAATAGAAATTGCTATGGAGAACAAAGGGAGCTATTAGCTACTGTTCTTAGGGAGGACTAAATTCTTGACTGAACCAGTGAAGTCAAAGGCACAAAAAATCAGTGGGTTTAAGAACCAAAAGAAGGTTGAAGAAGAAAAGGGAAAAATGTCACACCTCCAAAATAAGCACACACTCAGATTTTCATGGACAGATGAAAATCAGACTTAAATGAAGCCATCTGAGCTTGCTGTCCTGAATCCTTACGATCTTTGCTGGTCATTATAGCTTACAGTCAAAAATTATAAATATTTTCCTGACATGCTCTGGAGCACTTCAGGGAACCCTGGTCAGGGCCTGGGGACAGGCCCCCATTGGAAGCAAAGTTGTCACCAAGAAGACAAGGAAAGGGAAACAAAGGGAATATTGGAGTAAGTGACAAAAGGAGAAAGAAAAGACAATTTGGAGATGTTTCAGCCAGGAGGTTTCCCTTGTGCTGCTGACACAACACAGGAGGAGGGGGAGGACAAGGAGGACAAGGAGTAGGAGGAGGATAAGGAAGTAACCATTGAAGGTGAACATCCTGGCATCAGAGCAACAGTGGGATGACTGCTCATCTTCTGCTGAGAAGAATCACATAATGTCACTTGATGATGGTTTCTTATACAACAAATACATTCAGAACTAGTAATGAGAAGTTTAGGATGTGTCTTTAATGAAGGCTGTTGCTTCATCATGAAGAAAAATTTCTCAGCCTTCACCAAATTATCTTCTGATGCTATTATTTATACTTCAGATATTTGCATGTTGATGGTTAATTTTTTGTCTGCAAATTTCTGAAAATGTTTCTATGTGATTATCACTGCTTAGGCAAATTATAGGGGTACTCTTTTTGCACCCAATATTTCAGGCAACCAAGTTCGCACTGTTTTCTGTATTTTTCTTCCATTTACCCCTACTTTTCAGCAAACTTCTTTTCTGTAATCTATGATTTAAAAATAAATAGCTTGCTCTATTTTGCACCAAAATATTCTGTTGATAGATCAGCATTCCTAAATCATTTAGATCCATCAGTGTCACTTCTAAAGTGGTTGCAAGTTATGGAAAAGTCTTCTCCTGTGGCAACTGTAGGGCTCACATCTGACTAGCTGATGGCTGAAATAATTAAATTTTAGTTTCTTCAATCACTAAATTTAACATTTAACATTTAACATTAAACTCTGTCATATGAAACATTATGAGCTTCTCAGGAAGAAATAAAGGCTTGATGTTGTTGGTAAATATGCACATATTCAAGGAAGCAGAGAAAAACTTAGAGAGAAGACCCAGCAATGAAGAGGACTTATAGAAAAGGATATGAGACAAGGAGGAAGAGCACATTAATTAGATGGGGGAAGAAAAAAGGTAAAGAATAAGAGACAAGGTCTCTTATAAATATTTTTGAGCATTGTTACAACCAGCACACAGACAGTAAGCAAAAGCTACCACGGTTTCCATATATTTACTCGGGGTATGTCAACCACTAAGTATGCCCCAGGCTACCATTAACTGGTGAAGACCATTAGCACTGTGTAATGACTCCCCCTTCCAAGAGACCCCCTGATAGAGTTGTAACACCTAAGCATGGCACCACTGATATGCCAATTTAATTCATCTTCAGAAAGAAATTTTTTCCCCAGAAATCTTTGATAGAAATTTTCTGTAGTCTTTTCTCTTTTTGCTTTTGTGCACCTGGATGCTTAAATCAATAATCGACTCAGTAATAGACAATGAAGTTAACTAATTCATGCCTAACTTTTGTAAATAAGGGCAGAATTGCTATAGTAACAGCAGAAGGCACTCAGTCACTGTGACAAAAGTGTGGCAACCTCATAGCAGAGGCTAATGAGGGTGTTCAATTTCAGTTGAATTTCATTAAACTTGGCTTCTTCCCACTGCAAGACAGGAAGGAGGGAGGGAAGGGAAAGGGAGGAGTGACCACTCAGGCAAAGACTAGCCTAATATTCACCTTAATTTGGAAGTGAAATTTGTCTGAAAAAGATAGGAAAGGCTAGAAAATGTAAAAAGAACACAACAAACAACAACACAAAACAAAGACAAAAAGAAAGTGTTTCTGTATTGTGGCTTTCTCGTTGAAAAGAAGAAAAGTCCCATGTCTAAATTATAATTTCCTTCAGTTCCTCTTTATATTTCTATTGAAGTGACTGGGATTTATTATAATCAGAAATGGACTCTTAACACAAGAAAAGGCTTAGAGGTCTGAGTTTGGAGTCTATAATTATTGAAAATAACACTGCTGAGGTAAAGGGGCCCACATGCACTTCAGAGAGTGAGGAGCTGGATGTGCACCAGGCAGCACTTGGGAGCCACAAAGAATCTTGGACACGTTGTTCACCTTGGAGACAGTTTTGGAGACCTTCCCCGGACAATGCCTTGGAAGTCCTTCTGAAAATCTGGTTGATTTGCAAACAATAATAATAATAATGAGGTTTAGGTGTGTGAGCTGGAGCACTGAGGTTTGTCACTTTGGGCATAAAGAGCTTTAGGGGAGGATTATATACAAAAGCTGTCAAAAGTGCTTTGTTGTCTCTAGCTATAAAACACTTAGAAGAAACAAAGTGTTTCCATTAAGAATGCATTTTCTTTGACCGGTGTTGAAGTAGAAGAAAAGAAATAACAGTCCAGATCACCCAGTTGAAATTATTTGGGCAATGTGCTTTAAAACCCACTCCAAGTGTATCCTCTTCCTAGAGCTGCTGAAGTGGGAGGTTGTCACCTGGATTTATGAGCCTGCCTATTACAAAACATTTATGGGCAACCATAACTGATGGTCCCTAAAGGAAGTTAAAAGTGAAATTTAGCTTAAGTAGTTTGTCCCTGCTCTCTGTGGAAGTGCAAGCATTGCTTTGTAACTTCAGGCCATGAAAGAATAGAAATACATGACATAGAAAGTTCCTAAACACTTTTTTTTTTTTCATTCCCGTTCCTTGTCTTTTCCTTTTCTTTTCTATTCTTAGGAAAATTCATCTTTCAGTCATGCTCAGTGTCATTTTTCACAACTGAGTAGCTTTAGACTAGTTATAAGAAATGCAATTTCTGGCTATAAAAATGAGTGATACTTCTGGGATTATTCTTTTTTCTTGGGTGTGAAGGAAGGGTGGGAATAGAATCCAACCCCTTTGCTATCACTTAAGGTTGAAGGTCAGGCATAATTTGTACATTTGAGATTTTTAGCCAAATAAAAGTTGCATTTCCAAGAAGTTGAAATGAAAAATTAGAAAAAAATTGTTGCTCTATTGAAAGACATATGCACACAGAAAAAGTTTGGGAGAAAAATATCTTTTTCTATTTAGATGGTTTTTCTTTCTATTTTTGAAACTCTTGAAAAATACCACATGAACTATTCAATGGAAAAAAAAATAAATACTAATTTAGACTATGTAATAGTCATATTTTAAAATACCACATGAACTATTCAATGAAAAATATTTAATGCTAATTTAGACTATGAAATAATGTCATATTTTAAAATATAATCAGC
This sequence comes from Chloebia gouldiae, assembly GCA_003676055.1. Lineage (NCBI taxonomy): Eukaryota > Metazoa > Chordata > Aves > Passeriformes > Passeridae > Chloebia > Chloebia gouldiae. The sequence continues at coordinate 4,865,411 of QUSF01000029.1, forward strand.
CATGATTTTAGAGACTAAGGTAACAGAAATCCTACAGTGTTTTCTAGAGAGAGGCTGTGAGAGCTTGGGGGCTAGAAGGGGCTAAATGACAACACCTATATTTCTAGATTGATGAGAAATCATGTTCAGTTAGGGCTGTGCATAAATACTTGAGTTTCTCCTTCCAATGTATTTTCCATTCACCTCAGGCTAAGAAGAGAAACAACATATGTTTTCACAGAGGATCATTTATGATTAAGAAAACATCTGAATTAGGAGATTTCAGCTTTCTGATGTCAGTCACATCATGGAGCTAAGTTAATGACAAAACTGCTTGCTATAGGCTCCTCTGGCAATACATGAGGATCATTTGACTTGGTCTAATATGATTCAGGTGTTTTAAGGTCTGGAACCATTATCTACTGTAAAAAATCCTTAGGGCTATTAAAGCAGGAAGATTAAAGCTAAGGAAGATCAATCATGATTAAGCTAATATCGATTCTAAATTGGTTCTAGTTTTATCTTTGACAAAGTGGCAAGAACAGAGTGCTTGCACAGCTTTTCCTGTTTAGAGGCTGGTTTGTGGTGTTCAGACTGACACCTTGTTTGGATTTGGACTTTTTGTCTGTTTGTTTCATTTTAGTGAGCACAAAGGAAATTCAAGGCTCTTGATTGCTGGATGCTTCCTTTACCCTAGGGAGCCCTCCTATGAATGAGGAAATTCATTATTACTAAAAGGGTTGATGTTGTAAACACTCCATCACCATAATGAGGGATGTACAGCCTCCTCCCCAGCACTTCCTACACAAGTTTAGATAGCACTAACTATGTGTTTTATGGTAGTTAGTGTAATGCAAGGGATGAAGTGGTACTTCGTCTTATGAAGTGATATCAAGTGTCCCCAGTGACCTTGGCTGAGAACCTTGGGACCTAGTACTGGTTTCTTTTGGCTGAGACAAAATTAGTGCTCTGGGTTTCAGCTCAGGTGGAAAATAAAATAAAATCACAGGCAAGGACAAAAGGCTTGTGCCCCCAGCTCTGCAGCAAGGCGGAATACTGGTATTTCAATGTATCTGTATGCACCATTCCTTATTGATAAGGAATATCAATACTGAGGGAAAGTCCTGTGTCTGCTGTTGGAGTATCCCTGGTGTGCAGTAAAGCATTTGTAAAACACAACTGCTCTTTCAAAGCCTGTATTTCAGGGAGTCATGGCATTGTTAAGGTTGAAAAAGACCTCTAAGATAATCAAGTCCAACCCTTGGACTGTCAAGCCCATCAGCTGTCAAGGCCACCACTAAACCATGTCCTGAAGTGTAACATCCAAACCACAGTGAACATTTCTAGGGATGATGATTCCACCACTGCCCTGGGCAGCCTGTGCCAGTGCTCCATAATCCAACTGAAGAAATTTTCACTAATATCCAATCTAAACCTCTACTGGTGACCCTTGAGTCCATTTCCTCTCCTCCTGTCCCTGTTCCCTGGGAGCAGAGCCCGACCCACCCTGGCTGTCCCCTCCTGGCAGGAGATGTGCAGAGCCACAAGGTCCCCCCTGAGCCTCCTTTCCTCCAGGCTGAGCCCCTTCCCAGCTCCCTCAGCCCCTTCTGGGGCTCCAGCCCCTTCCCCAGCTCCGTTCCCTGCCCTGGACACGCTCCAGCCCCTCAGTGTCTCCTTGTCCTGAGGGCCCAGAGCTGTCCCCAGCACTGGAGGTGCCCCAGCAGTGCCAGCACAGGGACGGGCACTGCCCTGGGGCTGTGTCACACCTGGCTGGGACAGCCCAGGGGCCATCGGCCTCTTGCCCACCTGGGCACCCTGGGCTCGTGTCCAGCTGCTGGCACAGCACCCCCAGGCCCAATGGTTGGGCACAGACTCAGCCATGAGGAAGATGATGATCCAAAGAATCTCCTCTGTTTCAGGGGGATCAAGAAGATTGATTTGATTTGATCTCATCTGATGTGGTTATTTTATTACCATGCCCTCTTTGCTCTGCCCATCCCTTTAGCCCAATTTGGCCAGTGTTTCAGTTCCTCTGTGTTTTCAATTATTGACACAGAAAGACTATTCGGCACAAGGAAGTGAGACGGTCTTTAAACCACAGTTACAAGGTCTGGAAAGGAAAGCTGAGAGGAACAGTACTTTCAACAGGAACAGAGATGCATTCTTGATGGTAAGCAAGAGTGAAAAGATCTCATGGTGAATAATAGCAGAAAAAGAAGATGAAGAAGATGAAGAAATAGCAGGGAGTTTATAGAAACAGTGTTATGTGCAACCACTTGATTTTGCTTCCAACAGAAAGGATTGCTCTTCTGGTTTTGTTTTCAGATCTGATGATAATGGCTGCCACTATTAGGAAGTGTCCCATTTCTTTTAATAACTGCAAAAACATAAAGAGATTTATTTTACAGCTTTGATAAATCCTTGAGAAAATGAAAACACAATTAACCTGAGCTGGTTAATCTCTTATACATCTTAATTCAGTAAATTTTCCTTCCTCAGAATGAGCTTGACCCCTGCATAATAATCAGTGATTGCAAGGCCTGTGATGAAGAGATAGACAGATATTTTCAGAGAGAGATAAGTGAATCTGGGAGACCTAGAGAATTTGTAAATTCAGTTCAATGCTGACCCTTTCACCTAGTGCTCAAAAACCCTCCTGTTAATGTAAAAAATTATTCTCACAAACAAATGAGAATGTACACGCCTAAAAAAATCCAGTATATTTTTAGCTAGAAATAAACAGAATCACAGCCTGTCTGCAGTTCTCATTTGCAGCTTCTTTATTCACCCTTAATGTAAATGACAATCAGGTCTTAGGCATTTATCTTCCATGCAGCTCATGCTATGTCTCCTTTTTTTTTTTTCCTCGTCCCCTCTTTTTAACCTTGTTTCTAATGGATTTTCTTTATCCTTTTATGCATTGGTGGAGATAAATCAGGACTGAACTTGGACCTGGTCTTCCTCTGTATAGATGATGATTTGTATCATGCAAACTAAGACAAAATCACTTGGAGAAATAGGTAATGCCAGTCAGGAACATAAATATGAATTGTCTCCAGAAGGTGACTGGACTAAGACTATAATTTTCCAAATAGTGTGTTTGTCCTAAAACAGAATATGTATAATCAGATAATGAAACATAATAGCTTTTATAAGATCATTTTAATGGCTTTTTGTTTGTATGATCTGAGATGTGCACTCCTAAAAACTGCTCTGAAAAAGGAAATAATAAAAGGTATTATTAGAAATGTATTGCTGCAAGTGCTTCCTGCAAGATATATCCAGATAATTTATTTTATAAACCCATGCAATTTCGTAGTAGTGTAGTAACATTAATCAAAATTAACAGAATAGCAATTTAAAAGGGTGTATTACACAGAATCACACACAAAATGGGTCAGGCTGGAAGAGACCATAGTGGGTCATCTGGTCCCACCTCCCTGATCCAGCAGAGTCATCCCAGAGCACACCATTGTATCCAGATAGTTCTGGAATATCTCCTGTGAGGAAGACTTCACAGTCTCTGGTCTCTGCTCCATCTGTGGCCACCCACACACTAAAGATGTTTTTCCTCATATTCAAGTGAAATGTCCTTTTTAAAAAAGCATTTAAACTTGTGCTTGCCCCTGACACAGGTACTTAAATGCCTTTGCAGAATAACAAAAATATGAATGTTGGATCTTCTCTCCAGTCAGGCCCACAGCTTCCCAGCTTCCCTCTAATGCTACTGGAATTCAAATTGCATCATACACTTAAAATACTTCAGTTGATACAGTTTGGGTGTCTACTGCAGTGTTTGTCTGGAACAGAACTTCAGCTTTCAAATCCTGCTGTAAAATGAAGGATATCTGAGACATACTGAAATGCATGGGTAGAATTCCAGCCTCCTGTGGTATGATACCTTTATTCCAGCTTAAACTGAGCTTTTATGAGAGGCTTAGAGAAACTGGAGGTGCAAGTGCTTAAATATATGTAAATGTATATACATATACCACAGAGTCATAAAATATTCTGAGTTGAAAGGGACCCAGAGGGACCACTGAAGTCCAGCTCCACCCCAAGAATATGTCTATAGGTGTGTTTGTGTGTATGTGTGCATATATATATACAGAAATAGAAAGATAGAGATATATAAATATATAGGTATGTATTTTAGATTCCAGGGGTAAAAAATTATAATTCGAGAGAAAATTTCTCCACTTGGCAGCATAGGTTGACTTGCAGATGTAATATTCTACATCTATGGATGTTCAGCTCCAGTAACAGGGACAGACTACAAAATATTTTCTGCAACTCTTGGTTTTTCCAAGAAGCTTTCCCTACAGCTATTTCCTTATTTTCTCTTGTCTGATCTAATCTTCTTTTCCATAAATATGAGGGGCAGACATTGCCTTAATCCTCGTGCCTCCCTCAGAATCTATTTTCATGGCCCCAACTTGTATTGTAGTGACCCAGACCTTGGGAACACTTGAGATCCTGAAAGAAATATTGATTATTTCTTGTCAACAAGGCTGAGCATTGCCTTGTTCAAACCTCTGTGATTCAGGCACTGGACTAGGAGGTGATGGGAAAAAAAATCTAAGATAGAGGGGTTTAACCACAAATGTTGTAGCCTGGTGGAGAATTGCCTCAGTTTTGGAGGCACATCCATGGTGGGGAGGAGGCTCTTGGTTCTTCCCCTGACCTTGAACTGACGACCCAGGTTTCAGTCAAAAAAGTAATCCCACGGCTTCCCATCTTCTGTAAAGCAGGCTGAAATCCTGTTTTATGCTCTGTTGTTGACTGGAAAGGACTGCCCCAGCTGAGTGGCGGGTGTCAGTGGGGTCTGCACGGGGTCCCCAGGCCTGGGCTGTCTGTCACTGTGCTGAGTACAATGGGCAGAGTGACAGACCCTTAACAAGAGCAGCTGCAGCAGGCAGCAGTCTAATAAAAATAATCCTATTTACAGCCTGCCTTGAGATGTTCCTGTGAGTTGAAAAGTTCACCTCTGGCAGTTTTCTGGGCTTGTCACCTTTTCTGCCATTTCCTTTGCATGTAGCTCAAAGGCGCAGGGTTTTACTGAATGGGAAATAGAAATAATAAATGGAAAAAAAAAGAAATACAAACTAAAGCATGCTCCTGAATATGGCAGGAGTCCCATCTCCAGGAGTTTAGTGGCAGCATATTTTCGTCTCCCTGTTAGAGAGAAAAACCATTCTTATAAACCTAATCTACAACATCACATATCCTTTTTATGTGGCTGATATTATTGTCTCCTATCCATGGGCATTCAATCCTAACTTAATTAACTTGGCAAGTAGAAGCATTGTGCTGTCTCACAGTCAGTGTCTGTTATGCTCTCAAACCATCCTACCCAGTTGGGTATCAAGAATTTTTACCTGCCTGCACTTACTTTTGATCTGTGTGGCATACAATAAATCCAGTCAGCAACCCCAGAGAGCCTGGCTCTATATCACCACTTTGAGGAATGGACAGATCACTTTTTCTTCAGGTTTTTTTCTTTATTCTTTTCTGTAAAATTAAAAGCCTTCTGTGCTCACCAGATGAACTCGAATAAAGTTTTATTTTTTCACTCTTTGATTGAACATCCCCTTAGAAGATCATAACTTAGGAACTATGAATAACTGCTGGAATGGCACATTAATATTCACACAGCAGTAGATTCAAGTTTCAATTATGTAGCAGTAAAAAATAGAAAAAAAAAGAGAGAGAAGAATCTGGTCTGACATAGTTTGGCACTCTAATGTGAATGAGAAAGAAATTGGGATGTATTGACAAGATTTTTAATTATAGGATATAGGCACCCTGAACCTGACCTTTTTTTTGAGGATTGAATGACTTCCAAGGAACAGAATCTCCTCTGTTCCCTTTCCATCAGTGTTTGTTCATCTTTGTTGTATTCTGATCTGTCACATTTTAAATGGAGAGAGATAAGTGCTAAAGCATTATAAAGAACCATCCTAGTCTGGAAGACTAAAATCATAAAAATAACATCTTAGTGTAGCCTTCAGGGCTATAGCCATTTAAGGAAACACTCTTGATAAAATAAAAAACCTTGTTACTAAATCACCTTATATTTTCAGCTGATAAATTTCAACAAAGGTTTTGATATTTTGGAAAAACTATAATGGAACCCACTCTCTCCTAGCCCCCCATCCAAAAAAAAAATAAAATTATTCACTAAAGACATTTAAGCAACCAAAATTTGACTATGGTTGTTTAAAGTAAACATTTTCAATTGCCATAACTGCCACCATTACCATACATAAAAATTAGAGACAAGATAAATATTATGTAAAATTTAGTTGATTTTCATCAGAAAAAGGCATAAATTTTAATAACGAAATAATAATAAACTATTTTCAATTTTTAAATTAGTAATGTATTGGTGGCTATAAAAATATATAACAAAGTATTGTCATCAGAATTTCTTCAACAGCAACACTAAGAACCAATGCCTTGATCTTCCTTGTGGCATATATCTTGAATAATCACTACTTAAAACTAAGGTCTTATTTCAGGAGAGAGGGAGAGAAAGAGGAAAGGCTGGAGAAATCTGAACAGCTGTCAAGACCGAGGGGAAGAATTTATATCAAAATCTTCTGTGGGGTTTTGTTAGGGAACAAATTAAAATCTATATTTCTTATTCTCTGTAGACAATGATAGCTGTGCCTCACAGATTAATTAACATTAAAAAACAAGAGCCACTTTTCTTTTTAGGTATTTTTGCAGGAAACATGTATTGAATTTCAAGTGAAAATGAAGGGCTATGTTTAGATACAGAGCTACTTTGAGATGTTAGGTTGTGCTTGGTAAATCTACATTTAATTGTGGGAAGCAGAAGAGGAAAGTCAGACTGTCTTCCTAAGAGCTCATTATAAAAATTGCTCTTTAAACTTTTAACACCACCACAGTTTTCCAAACTGAACTTAACTTTTATGTGTTCAGATTTGACATGAAGATGTACATGTAACCCTTCAAATTATAACCACTAATTCCTGAAATGGAATAATTTGATTTTAAAGCTAAAATATAATTTCAAATATTGCAATACCCATCTGATGTAAGCCAGGCATTTAAGGCTTACAGGTTCTTTAAGGTTCTTCTGGTGTCAGTTAGAGCTACAAGATCTTCTAAATATTAAAAACAGGAATGGTTTGTGGAGAATTTGAGAACTCCCATTTTTTTCAATGACCAAAATAGGGTATATATGTGCTAAAAGCATAAAGAAAATGTTATTGAAATAGTGTATTCAAAACTGGTCTATTCTAATAAAGATGGATTTGAACCAAACTCCAGGCAAAAAACCATTCATACATCTGTCACTTTGGAATTTATGCATTAAAAATGCAGCAGATCAAACTTTCCTGATAGCACAAATTTATGTAAAGAGATACTTAACAACTTCAGCTTGTAAAGATACTTAACAACTTTCAGTATGTATTGGCTAAAAACTACAGATTAGGATGTATGTTGTGAGTTCACTGGTGATATTGCCACTCACATCTTCCACCTAAAATGGGATGAACCAGGAATAACCGTGATTACCCAGATACTGATGCTAAAACTGAAACAGATGAAGCTGGTCCTTTCTAATTTTACCCTTTTAAAAAATTATTTCTTCCTGAAATTGATTATTTCAGAAACATATACAATTTTTTAAATTGTTTGAAACTATGGACCAAGCCATCTTGGTTGTATTTACTTCAAGGTGTCCAGGCAAAGTTGTTGTTTAAGTTTCTTTCTGTAGTGGATACTAAAATATAAATGTTGCCAAGTTCACTGCCTCCTATTCTAATATATATGTCTGAGGCCACAAAAAAACCACCATGAAGGTCTTGTTAGCTCTCATTTGAGGACACTCAGAACCTGAGTAGTGACTTTAAGTTACATTTAAAGGGTGGCTCACTGCCTGTCTGTTAAGTGTGAGCTCTGCCAAGTGTCCATTTCCCTCTTCAAGTGTTTTGGTTTTTTTTTTGTTTGTTTGTTTTTGTTTTTGTTTTTTTTTTTTGTGTTTTTTAAATAACACTTGTGTTGTTCCTGCCAGTGCTGTCTAATCCAGAAATTTTATCTAATGACACTAAGCAAGAATCTGTGAAAAAGTAAATCCTGCTCTTATAGTGGGACACAGGTGAAACATCCTGGGACAGGTCCTTGAAGATATTGTTGAAATCTTCTTTAGCCTTCAGGTGTGGTGAGTCTTACTTAGATGTACAAGTTAGGTGAGGAAGGCAATAATATGTAAGAGCTTTTTGTTGGAATCCTTCATGTGTGCCAAATTTGGAAGATGGGAGCATAACTGATAAGCTCCCTTAACCAGATGAATGAAGGATTTTTATTTTTTTCCACTTAAATCCCTCAGATGGAATAAGTTGCCTTTTCAGTTAACTTGGTTTATTTTGTAGCCTGAAGAGGAATGAAGACAAGTAGTTGAATAAAACTGTTCCTTTCCATTCAGCCCAGCTGAAAACCAACTCCATTCCTGCAGATTTCTCCCCAGATCTGTGTTGTACTTGGGACATGACAGCTGTCTCAGCGCACATCTCTGCAGCAGGTACAGGGACATCTGGGCTGGACTGGGTTATCACAAACCTGGAAGAAGAGGCAATTTCCAAACACGGTGACAATTCCACCACACTCCCTGCTCTAAGGTAGCTGTGCATGAACTTCTGGGGATGCACAGGTTGTGCAGTTGTGAGATGCTTCCCTCTCTGCCTTGCTCTGTCTGTGATAAAGACCTGCCCCGGGGATCTTGGAAATGTTTCTCATACCACAACTCACCGTGCTGCCTACATCTGAGAAAGCTCAGAGAGTGCTGGATCAGGGCCCAGCAGTCACTAGGGAAGCCCTGGATTTGACTGTCATTACCTCATACCAGTGGGGATGTGGTAAGTCTGACAGCTGATTTCCTACAGCATTCCGCATTTAATTTTTTCCTAGTAAGAAACAAAGCCAAAAATACTCCCTATTTGTTCACATTCCCCCAAACAGTAGCTGGAATAATTTTCTTTGGCTCACAGATTTCTCCTTACATCCACAGTTTTCACCCACACAAAACTTTAGAAGTGAAAAGAAGAAAATGCAAAGGAGGAAACTCAACTCTGCTGCATCTAATACAGTAATGATGTAGTCTCTCCCTTGCTGCACTGGAGAAAATTAGTGTCATGGTGATGAAATCCAGCTATAGCACAATTTCAAGTGATGCACTAGTAACCATGGCAACAAGGTATTCCTTTCCAGTAAATGCCTGTAATGGTGATTTTAAGATTGAACATCAAAGCCAAAGCATGGTGTTGAATCACCCTGGAGCAAGTACTGACTTCAAAGCAAAGAGGTCAGAACAATGGGTTATCCATAAACAGAAAATAATTCTTTTCCAATTTGCAAGTTTTCTTTTTTTTTTTTTTTATGGGGCGCTCTGAAATAAAAGCTGGAGCAATTTAGTGGATTTTGCACTATATTTGTGTGCTCTGGGATTACTACAGCAGCTCCTACAGTCTCCTGTTTTCCACACAGCTTCTGCTACTCTCCAAGGGCTGGTGATCATTGCTGTGTCTCTGAGCTCCATAGTAGGCAACATGAATTACTCTGAAAAGGGGGCATGCCAAACTTGTAGGAATAGATGGTTGAAGGCTTCTAGTTCTGGTTAGGTATTTCACTACACTTGTTGTGAAATTTTAGCAGTAAATTGAAAAGCTAAGTGGTGAAAAAAGATGCAGAAGGGAAAAAAACAGTCCTTAAGATGACTTTGAAATAAAAATAAAACAAAAATATGTTAATGTCTGTGGAATATAAATGTTTTTTCAAGGAATATTAAAGCTATTGCTTTAATCATGGAACCATTAAGGTTGGCAAAGACCTCTAAGTCTCCAACCACTGACCTGGAACTACTAAGCTGACCACTAAACTATGTCCCTAAGCCACATCTTTTAAATACCTCCAGAAATGGTGATTCTACCCTGCTCTGTTCCAGTGCTTGACCACACTAATACGAAAGGAATTTTACCTATTATCCCACTGAAACCTCCCTTGGCCCAGCCTGAGGCCAGTCTCTGGCCTGTTCCCTCTCCTCCTGTCCCTGTTCCCTGGGAGCAGAGCCCGACCCACCCCGGCTGTCCCCTCCTGTCAGGAGCTGTGCAGAGCCACAAGGTCCCCCCTGAGCCTCCTTTTCTCCAGGCTGAGACCCTTCCCAGCTCCCTCAGCCACTTAACATACCTGTGCTCCAGACCCTTCCCGAGCTTTTTTACCCTCCTCTGGACATGGTCCAGCAAATCCCACAAAGCTAAAAAAAGTGATTGAAGAAAAATTCCTTGATACAGAGAACTTTTACATCATTCACAAGTGAGGCCAGCTATCTTTCTTGAAACCTGGAGCTCCATGTTTACCCCATAAGGTGATTTCTGTTAAATACCATTTCACGACTTAATTTTCCCTGAAATATTTTATTTTCACTCCTATCATGTTTACAATGGAGTGTCCTTTACTATGTGGTGAGTGTTATGTATAGGTCAGGACACTGAGGCTTAGGAGGGTTTTAATTAGCAGTAACTATGGGGAATCTGATGTGCTCACATTTGGTAACATTTGGCTGAATATCTGAAACGTCTTAGTAAGAGGTCAGAGCTTTTTTAAATTATTGAATTCCTTATGTGGTATACTGTGCAAATACAGAGATTTTTCCTTTAGCTCTGTGCATTTTTTTGTGTATGTATATATATATATATTTGTGTGTGTAAGAGAAAACCTAACACAAATCAGAGTTAGGGGCATCTGAGTAATTGAAGGACTTTATAATTTTGTTTTAATGCTTTGAGCATGAATTTTAACATTTTCCCACATGGATAAAAATAAAATAAATAATTTTTTGAAGATCAATAAATGTTTAGTAATAGAGGGTACTATAATATTGACTAGGCTAGTATACTATTGGTTTCTTGTCAATCTGCTGAAGAAAGAATTTTTAAACTAGTCATATCTCTTTTCTTTCTTTGTGTTGAAAGAAAGTGTTGATCATGACATTATTCAGACCAAAGAAGGCATGACATTAGATTTGGCACATGTAGGAGAGTAGTTAAAAATCGTACAGACACTAAAAAAAAGACAAAGAAAGACAGTAGCAACAACAGATCTGAACATAAATCTGAAGCTACCGAAACTTTAGATGATGAAAACATTTAAAATTAATTTAGAATGGTGTACACCTTGTTGATGAACGTGAGATGGAACCCCCTAACAGATACATCTTGTACAATCTCAGAAGGTCTCAAAAGTCAATGAATTCCAAAGAAGTGACATGAGAAACCTGCAGCTCAAAATACATGAAGAATAAGTGCTAGGTGTTATCTATGCATTGGTCACGTCAAGCAGCTGAAATCTTTCTCTTCATCTTTTCAGAGACATTCTTTCCCTATTTAGCTCCACTCTCTCAGCTCTCCTTGCCACAGCACATCTACTGCATTGCACCGATGCCAAAAGCTCAGAGTGAGGATTCTGTTTACTGCTGACTAATTCTATCAGGTTTCTGTGCAGTTTTTCTTGCATGTGTGTGTTTTTCTTAACTAGATGAGATGAGATGGCAATTGATTTTTTCCAAAGGTTAATACTTCTCACCACTAAGTCTCCAAACCTATTTAAACAAAAATAAAAATAATGCACCATTCAAGCCATTCAACCAATCTTTTTGGGGACGCTAAATTACACAGTGGCAGTACAGAAATTAATCTTTGTAAATCTTTCATTCAAAGCCTATAGCGTCTTTCTCAGTACTACTCAAAATCGTGGTTGTTTTGACCATAAGAAGGCTGATAACTGTGGTCCAATAATTGTGCACTTGTGTTGCTGTTTGTCTGCTTCTCATTTGAGAAACGCCGCTTAATTAGAATTCCAATTTGTTTCACAGAAAAAGCTGCCAAGTGCAAGATCTGACATTTAAAACAAAATCAATACTTCTGTAGAACATTTAAGCATCTTGGGTAATATCACAGGACTGGAGTAATTCGTGTTGTGTAGTAAAGCTCTAATTAAAGATGCGTCAAGAGTAAGAATTCTATTTTTTCATTATTTAGCCTGTGCTTAATTGCTTGGTTCATACGAGGGTATTGAATAAATGTTGATGTTTATTATGGCACCCCCTCCAATCATGAGTGTGAGAAATGAAAGATAGGGTAGATTAAAAATATTCTCTGCTCATCAGGGATAAGAGACACTCAAGGTCAAATGCAGATAGGAGAAGCAAGGAAATGGAAGGGTTTTGTTTAGTTAGTGGTGAGCTACAGATTAATATCTAATTTTTTTTCTTTTCTCCAAGAAATATGTCTGAATGTCTGTCAATAGAATAAAGTATCAGTACAGTTCTTATTTTTTTTAAAAAATGTTAGATTGGAAGAGCTCGTAATATCTGATTCTAAAAGTTTCTTTAGCCTATGAATTGACTCCTTAAGGTCAAATTATGAAAGTTCTATGGATGCCAAAATACCTCACTCTAGATATAAATCTATTTCTCTCAGAGAAGTAATTAATGATTTAAACCATAATTTGATATTAACTAAAGGGGGTGACAGAGACTTACAAAAACATCATATTTGCCACCTCTCTGCCTTGGCAAGGATATCTGCCAACATTTAAATACTACGACTGCAAAGACCTCTTCAGGAACATCCTTGAAGCTCCAGCAATTAATTTGTTATTAAAAACACTTTCCTTGTTTTTTCTCTCTGTCATTTAAACCTTATTTCTCATCTATTCTACCTTGGACAGGAGGAATTTATTATTCCTTTCCCACATAGCATTTTTTAACATGTTGGAAGCTAATTAACCTGTTTTTGCCAAGTACTTGCTGGTATCTTTCTCTTAGTCCTGAGTTAATACCCCTTGAAAATCTGAGGTCTATATGTTAGACAGATCTATATGATGTCTACATGTTGTGAAATGGAGGTAGGTAAACCCATCACAAAAAAAAAAGTTTTGAATCTTAAGTGTAATTAAGGGAAGATGGATAAATCTGGGTTTAAGTGTTTTGTTTCAGAAAGTTTTAAAGCCTTTATTCTGTGTGGCAATAAAATTCTGGAGAGGTAGAGGTAGAAATAATATAGAAAGTAGAGTTACATAGGTCATCTTCTGGTTGTCTGTGGCTGAAAGACAAGAAATGAACAAGTAAGCCCTGGAGCTTCTTAAGTAATTTTAAAGAGGTCAGGTATCAATTTTGGAGATAAGACTGTTTGATTCAAAAGGAACTGAATGGCTATTTCAATGGGAAGAATTGAAGAGGATAAATACACTGTCAGCAAAAGAAGAGAGAAAAAAAACCCAGAGTTTCATTCTTGGGGCTTCAACAGAATTGAGAGTCTGGAGTCTCACCAGCTCCGGTTAACATGGAAGAATCTGGAGAGAAATAATGACAGGACAATTAGTCCTTTGTTCACTGTGTTCTATCTGTCTACACCCATATCAGAAAGCTATCTCTGAATTGTAAATAATTAAGGACTTTATTCATGAGCCTTCACCCTGATGTCTTTTACAAGCCAGATAACCCAGGCAATGCCTGGTCTCCAGCTATAGCTCCAGCTAGAGCTCCAGCTGTGCAGAATCTCCCTCAGGTCACAGAGTCACAGAATCATAGAATCATAGCAACACACAATCAGAGATTCATAGAATCCTAGAATGGTTTGGGTTTGAACGAGCATTAAAGATCAACCAGTTTCAACTCCCTGTCATGGACAGGAAAACCTTCCTCTATTCCAGCTTTCTCCAAGCCCCGTCCAAATTGGCCTTGGATATTTCCTGGGATGGGGCACCAACAGCTCTTCTGGGCACCCTGTATCAGAGCCTCACTACCCTCACAGTAAATAATTTCTTCCTAACATGTCAGCTAAATTTCTCCTCTTTCAATTTGTGTCCATTTTTCCTTGTCCTGTTACTGCAGTTCCTGATGAAGAGTCCCTCTCTGGCTACGCTGTAGGCCCCCTTCACATGCTCGAGGTTCTGTGAGTTCTCCATGCTCCTTCTCTTCTCCTGGATCAAAAGCCACAACTTTCTCATCCTGTCTTCATAGGGAGGGTGCTCCAGTCCCTTTACCAACCTCACAGCCTCCTCTGGACTTCCTCCAAGAGTCCCATGTCCTCCTTATCTTGGGAGCAATAGAACTTTCCAGGTGGGAATACTGATAACAGAAGAGAGGAGAATGCCCTTCATCAATCAGGTGCAGATCAAAGGTCCTCTGAGATCAGCCAGTGCCCTCTCTATGTTTTGCATACCTAAGAATATCTCAAATGGCCTCAAGTCCCCTAAGTGTGGGCAACAAAAGGAAATCTTAAGTCAGAAATCTTAAATCTCTGCATGCTTGAGGGGATGCCCACAAGAGAGTCAAAGGAATGGTGAGGAGGTTAAGGTCTAATCCCAAAAGCAATGCTGCTGTATCAGCATAACATTACAACAAGGATAATTGACTTTAACTTGCAGTTACCTCTGGGGTTCCTGCACTGGGGTGAACATACAATTGTAGGGCAGAAATGCTGAAGAAGACTTGATAGAAATATCTAGAAACATATTTGGAACACATGGAACAAGAAAATTCCTGGAACACATGTATTATACACATCCTAATGAGGTTTTAAGTCACGGAATCCTTCAGAGATGAATCTGCCCCAGTTCTAAAATAAGAGTCCTCCAAAATTCAAAAATATTACTTAAACAAAAAAAAAATTGAAGATTTCAATAATTTCATTTTTCTGTAATCCCATTGCATTTCCAGTGTCATTTGCTCTGCAGTAACCCTGCTTAAACTGGAAAGTTGGACCAGGTGAGACAATTGTGGTCCCTTCCAATCTGACCCATTCTGTGATTCTGGGTTTCAACAAGCAATGTCCTGGGATATTAATGCAAGATTTACTTGCATATTTTTTGTTCTAAAGTCTCAGTGGGGAGAAATCTTCCTAAGCTGTTTTCACAGCTCCTTGTTCAGTGGTCTACTTCAGCACCATTTTTTTCCTAATTGTATTGCAACAAAAATGCTAAATCCAAGTATTTATACAGCTTCCATTTTATCATGGATCTTGTTTCCTTTTACTTTCCTTTTAAATTTAATGATAATAAAGAGCCTAGATGAAATTTTCTTTAATATCTTTAAATAAACTTTAATATCTTTAAATAAATCCTTAATATCTGTGTATTAAGGCAAAGTGCAGTTTTTAAGAAAGGTGTTCTATCAAAAGAGGTATCTCCAAAAAAGACAAATTTGCTTCTAAGATAACTGGGCAAATGGTGATGAAAACTGCTATTCTCTCAAAAGAAGAGAGAATAAAAAGTGGAATAACATTAAGATTTTCTTGCTAGACAGTATTAGTATTACGGTATTTAGTAATAAAATCAGACAATATGGAGCTTTGGCAGTTTGATTTTAGTTTTGTTTTTTTTTTTTTTTTGTAAAAGACAAATTTATATAAGAGAATAATATGGAACAGCTTTCTGGAATATATTTTCTGATAATGAAAATAAGGCTGGCCTATTCACTGAAGTCACACACTGAGAGTTCTTTGCTGTATTAAAAATTACTGAGTCTTTCAGAAGTAAGTTAGGGTAGTGCATGTAGGCATTCAGGTTCTGTTAGCCATTAAACTAAATAGAATACTATTTCATGCATGATTTAGCTCAGTTAGATGGAGAATGCAGCAGTGGGCTTGAAGAGATAAAGGGTAAGTGCGGAAGTTTATATAAATAAATGTTTCATTTTTGTTGCATGGTATTTACCTGAGATTGCAAATGCCTTATTAAGAGATCTTCACAGATTCCCCATTGATGTGTTCCAAAAATGCTAACAGATTGATGCGCCCTCAACGATGATAACATAGATATTTGTAGCCCTGCTGGGAGGAAAGAAACAGTTGTTAATTGGCTACTGATGTATGCAAATTCTTTCTTAAGTGAATTCATTGTTTCTCTGAAAACGCTTGACTGGGACATCCAGACTGGCAATGCACTGCATCAAATAAAAAATGTAATTTATTTTAAGTTAGCTGTCATGTCTGAATTTTATTAATATCTCTTTTCCTTAGTGATATGTCTGAGGTGTGGGATCCATTGAATACAGGTGTAATGCAGCTGATTTGATGCTACAGAAAGGGGAAAACACATGCTGAACCATTTTGTGGATCTACATTAAGCCTACTAGTTATAGGATGAATTATTATAGGCTTTATGCCCCTCACCTAGATTGTGATTTTCCTCTTTTTTCCAATTGCTCTCCTTTTCTACCACTGAGCTCAAGAGCATACCTGTTCTACTCAGTGGTTATGAAATCATACATAACTAACCTGCCACAAAGAAATTCCTAAATTTAATTCAAATTCCATTCTTAATTTTTTCCTTAAGTCAGTATTCCTTATTATTTTCCTCTCTTCTGGTAAAAAAACCAAGAAACCAAACAAAAAAAACCACACCTCTGAATCTCTAAGTATACATATACTGTTTGTGAATGTTGCTTTCTGTTTATTCATATTTAGGTGTAATTCAAACACATTCATTTTTTTTTTCCTGATGGTCATGAACTTCCATAGATGCTTAATTTGTCCGGAGTGACCATAACAACCTCCCCAGCAGTTATCCTGTGAGGGGAAGGAAGCACAGTTTTTAAGACATTTTTGCACTCTCAGCTCTGCTAGAGCTATTGCATCAAGAGCAGTTTGTGAAGATAGAACATATTTAAATTTAAAGTAGCTATAGGCTGGCATGTAACTCACCAGGTCAGCTGCCAGAAATTCCCCAGACTGATGAATTGAGGGGTTTAGTGTCAAGTGAGCTGTGCTATGTCCCTTTTTCTGGCATCAATATCTAAGTTAATGGTTTAGAGTAAGGTTAGAAACACCCATGTGAATTGCACAGGCAATTTCTGGAGGGTTAGGGACATTCAGCTGAGCCTGGGGATTTTAGTGAAAATTATGCCATGCTAATTCATTCTTTAGGGTCAGGCAAGGAGGTGAGTCAAATCCACATGTAGCAATTGCTCTAAATACTCACAGGAAATCATTCCTGTGTTGAACAGCCTGGCTACAATTTTAAAAGCACAAATAACTTTCTGGAGTTACATTCAAATAAGGCATATTGATGTTCAGCAGCAGTAAAAAGGGCTTAGCAGGAACACTTTTAGAATTTCATTTGACTGAGTTTGTATTATAACATTTTTAAATCATCTCAGAAACAGAATTTTGAAGTATACTATAAAGAATCCTTAACAAGAAAGCTTTAATGTATTATACATTTGATGGTATTAAAAGTAAGCTACAGTGTCTTTCCTTGAAAGTTTAGAATATCCCAGAGAAATATTCAACATATTATGTCATCTAAAAGTTTCTCAAAGTATATAAAAACTAAGAAACATCACAATTAAGACAAATATCTTTTTTTCAGTATCTGACTCCCAAAGACTTTTTTCCCATATTTTTACGGCAGAAATCTATCTGAACCCTATGTCTTCTGTAGCAGAAAACTCTGTTCATGAATGTTTAACCCTTGGAGAAATTTTCTAGTGATACATTTCTGCCCAATTAATCCTAATGCACTCCAATAGATATTGGAACTGAAAATGCCTGTGGAGAAATTGGTGTCCATTGCATCTCTTGCATGGTTGGGCTGTGTTGCTGAAATTTGCCAGCATCTTTGATCTTTGATCTTTGTCTTTTTCTTTTGTTTTTTAATTCATGGATATACTTAACTGTATTTAAAGCAAAAACCTTTCCATTCCCTTTAAAAGCTTGGCCCAGCACCACTTTATCTTTGTGTACATTGCATAAATTATAGCTTACTGGGGTTGGCAAAGGTTTGCTCTCATTTCCTTTTGTACTTGAGGTGTTAACCAATCATTTAAGCCAACCTCCCATACAGCATTCAGGCACCTTACAAAGCAGCAGTGTATTTGAAGGTAGTCCTACAAAATGGAAGGAAATATGATCAGCTGGTCTTGAGAGTACATTTAAATGAGAGAAAATGAGATACTTTTTATTTCTTTAGAGAGGCTAATCTACAAATAAATGACTGCAAAAAGAGAGAAAATATTGTATGTGGTTTCTGGGTAGTTGCTTGAATATGTATGAACTGTCAGCATAAGATCACTCTGTGATGGCTGAAGGAGAATGAGAAAGACAAAAAGGCAAGAAGAAAATGATTTTCAGAGTTTATTGAATGGTAACATCCAGAACTGTGCTGGTCCTGCAGTACTGACTTTATTATACTACTTACAGATCTATGTGAGAGTTGTGTAAGAATGGGAGATAAATTTAAATCCATTAAGCAATGTGCTCTGGAAAAGGAGGAAGAGCAGACTAGCAGGACATTTAAAGATTATCTATTAATCTTAATCCCTGTTACAAAGAAGTACCATTTCTGTGGCAGTAGCCTTTTATAAGGAGAGGGAAGTTTTCCAAATATCAGTAGGAGCAGACAACTGGAGATTGGATTCTGAGCAGGTGCAAATATCTAAAATATCCTCTAGACATGTTAGATGAAAAATAGTTTAAAAAAATCTGTAAAGTAGTACAATTGTTTTTAAATCTGATCAATTTATATTCTCACAAAGGTTTCTTAAATACTTAGAGTATTTATTATCTGATAAATCAGTTTCCTTCTCTGACTATACTTCTGATACTGTGCCTCCCTCCTTTTTTACACAGCAAACTGCCTGTAGTAACCTTTTACTGTAGTTCTTGTAAGGTTCTGGGCACAGAATACCTTGCTCTCCAGAGCTGAGCAGTACCTGTTACCAGAAGGCAGGGTAACTGCTCTGATGTTTGCTTTCCACTGCCTGCATACTTGTTTAGGAAAAGTGAAAATGCTTTGTGTGTAAATCCAGGAGCTTACTGTGGTTATAACTGAAGTATCAACAGCCTAATGTGAATTCTTAGTAGTCCAGGAGTGATTACAGCAGAAAGGAATAATGCTGCAGAATTAGTCCTAATATGAATAAAACTACCTTTTCCATAGCAGAGGTTCAACAAGGGCAAGTGCCAGATTCTGCACCTGGGCTGTGGCAACCCTGGGTGTGCAGACAGAGTGGGGGATGAGATCCTGGAAAGCAGTGCCATGGAAAGGGCCCTGGGGGTCCTGGTCAGTGGCAAGTGGAACTTGAGTCAGCAGTGTCCTGGCAGCGAGGAGGGACATCCCTGTCCTGGGGACATCAGGCCCAACATCAGCAGCTGGGCAAGGGAGGGGATTGTCCCGCTCTGCTCTGGGCTGGGCCGGCCTCACCCTGAATGCTGTGAGCGGTTTTGGGTGCCTCAGTATAAGAAAGGTTTTAAGACTTCAGAGAGCCTCCGAAGGAGGGCACCAAGGATGGTGAAGAGCCCTGGGGGGAAGCCGTGTGAGGAGGGGCTGGGGGCACTGGGTCTGTCCTGCTGGAGAAGAGGAGCTGAGGGGAGACCCCAGGGCAGCTCCAGCTCCCTGCGAGGGAACAGGAGGGGCAGGCTCTGATCTCTGCTCTGTGGGGACAGGGACGGGAGCCCAGGAAACGGCCTGAAGCTGTGGCAGGGGAGTTTGTGTTGGATGTCAGGAAAGGTTCTTCACCCAGAGGGTGTTTTGGCACTGGAACAGATCCCCAGGGAATGGGCACAGCACCAATCCCAACAGAGTTCCAGGAGCATTTGGACAATGCTCTCAGGGACAGGGTGGGATTGCTGGGATTCCTGCACAGGACTGGGATTTGGACTCAATGATCTCTGTGGGTCCAGCTGAGGATATTCTATCATTCCATGATTCTATGATCTAGTTAATAAAACACTATAACTGCAGCACACAAATACAAAATAAAACAAATTAGACAGTGGTCTGTTGTTAGAAAGCACTGTTTTAGCTCAACTACCTAAGACAAAGCCTCAGGCAAGAGAACACAAATTCAGACAAAGTGAGCCAGACCAGCCTTGCTTCTGAGGTTCTGCAAACCCACTAAAAAGCCTCTTACGAGCAGTAGCAATATTGTGTTTACTGGGCTACAGTATTTCAAAGTGATGCTCACAATAACTCCACGAACTACTTTATTAGAGCCAGGTTGCAGGAGGACAGCCACAAAAAATTGCAGTCCAAAGTTGAAAAATTTTTATGACTTCTGAAGGAGACATGAAAATGCCTGGGAACCCTCATCTGTAAGATGAAAGAAAAGTAAAATTGGAGCCACATAACCCAATAAAGCTGACCGGATCAAGGATGTTTTTCACTGCTATCCCACAGTCAGTTCTTTCTGGGGCAGAATTTCTTCTTTGGACAACTGTTCCTTTGCATGTGATTGCCTGCAGCATCATCTTCCAGGCTTTTGCCTAGAGGTTTCTGTTCTTGGGCAACTTTTTTCATGCATCTGTTGCCTCAGGGACACTGTGGAGATAAGTTTATTAAGGCTTGTAAAGCACTCAGAAGGTATAATAAGGCCAGATAAAAGCCTTATCAAACAATGCAAGCAGGATAAATCAGGCCTATGGAATCATCCTTCAGAAATACATTTGTGAGACAGGGCTAGTGTTTCCCTGAGCTGCTCTGCATTAAAATTTCCACTGTATAATCAGTTCTGCACACTGACAATTGAGTAGCTAAATACTTTGGGGAGAGCATCACAACTAACCAGTGAATCATTTATTTACAAATAGTTTCTTCCTCTTGAGCAGCTGCAATGTTGATTGATCTGAGACTCTCCATCAGACAGTGAGATAAACCTACAATCATTATATGTTGCTCCAAAGCCTGTCAAAGCAAATGAATCTCTTAATTGACTTCCTTGGGCTTTGGAATAGCCTCCACTTGTGTAATCTCTAGAAGCTGTCCAGAGACACACTTTACAACTTTTTTTGCCGCTATTACTCATCAACAAGAGAGAGGAGAATCACTAAGAAACCTTTTATTTTTCACTGTACACCAACCCAACTGAGATGCAATGTTGCCTGGGAATACTGGAGACAGAAGTGGTGATGAAAACATGGCAATCGCAGAACAGTTCCAGTGGGAATTATCAAAGATGGAACAGACTTGGTGAAGCTGAAGAACAAATAATTTTAAAGAAAATATGTGCAACTTTAGATGGTCAAACAGGTAAATCCAGATGTGACACAAAGGACGCTGCACAGTGGAAAGACTGATTTTTCAAATTGATTATCTTTTCCTGATCTAATAATCTAAAAAAGCTCCCTTCTGTCTCTGTATCCTCTCATTGCTTTCCGTCATATTTTATCCTTTTCTTTTAAATTTATTTTTTGAGAGATTTTTGTTTGCTTGTTTGCTTGTAGGTATCATATTTTTTTCCACATTTTCCTAAAGCTTTTTAGGCATTTCTCTTCATGCAATAGAGACTTTCCAAAAGAAATTACTACTTTATATTAAACTATCTGAATAATAAAAGGTGTTTACAGAATATCACAGCAAGATATATAAATATTACATAGGAAAATAAAAAAAAGAAAAATTATCATGGAAATTATGCAGCTTATAAAAAGTGATATCCTCTGGAAATCAAGTAGAATCATGCAGAATGAACGGATCAGGGTCATGATGGAAAATTTATTTTCCTGATAACAAAAGAAACTTAGATTTATAGATAATCTTTAACCTCATAGACCTTGAAAGAACATTTTGAAACCTCATTTCCTTCCTCTTTTGTATTCATAGGATGCTTGAAGAGTCTATTCAGTGCTGATCACTGTTTTGGTCTTTGAAATTAAACCTTATGTTTTCAATATTACTTGTCATTATTGGACATGACAGACCTTCTCAGGACTTATACAGGTGATGGTTGAAGTCTAAAATTTTTCCAGGTACAGAAGAAATTAACCCTGTGATCTAATTTATAAATTCCCTTCTGTTCATGGATTCTGTTCATGGATCCCATTTGATACAAATAAATAGGAAGATTTTTCACTAAATCTCATGGAATGTGTTGCTGGCAGACCTGGCAGACATTAGTAGTGAAAAGAAGGAGAAATTTTCTAAGACATTAGGCGCTTATTAGTCTCAGAACAGTAAGATCCAGCTATATTAACTCTTGTTGGTGACCACTACTAATTATGTTATTGCCTAATTCCAGTAGCACCATAGCAACTGCTCCCATCTGGCATTTTCTGATATGCAGGGTGGAGAACTGTTTATTTAAGTTGATTAATAATAAGCTATTCAGAGCAGTTTCAGTTTTAATTTTAGTTGGTCATGTCTAACCATTACTAGACTTAATAAAATATGGACTTTGTAATGGGAAAAAAAGGCTTTGAAAATTGCAACCTCAATAAAAAATCAGTACAATTAGGTCAATTTCTGAATCTTCAGTGATAATTGAAGTGTTCTAAAGGTAACAGTACTAAAACAGTATGAAGAAGAAGACAGTGCAGGAAAAGGGGCTCTGAACTTCTTTAATGTGTTATTAGATCTTTTGTAGGGATGGCTGAGGAGGGGGCAGAAAGCATCAATCAAAACCCTTTTATTTTGAGGTTATGGAGATCAAATAAAATTAAGTCAAGTGATACTTCAAAAAAAATGCTATGGGTTAAGGAGCTCCTGGCAAAGCACTATTTCTTAATAACTATGTGTGATGTTGTAGACAAGATAGACCCCACCCCCAGGTTTTTAGATTGTTTGGTTTTGACCAGCTATTTAATCATGCAGTCTAGACACAGCTTAGTTGTGAGAAATACTCCCTTTCATGTTGCACCAATTGATTTATTTATAATAATTTGTTCATACCATAATAGTCCAGAAAGTACTGAGAAGTGCAAGATCTGAAGGAATTATTTTATTTTTCCCCCTCTGTCCCCCAGGAAGTTACACACTGAAGCATGCAAGACCCTTCTTCATATTTCATACTTCTGTTGCATGTATACTTAAATCTTTCCATCTCAAAGGAAGGTGTAAACTTAACTGAAATGCTGTTGCTATGTGCATCCAAAGAAAGGATTTACAACTGTTCTCTATTTAGTACTCATAATTATTAAATTGTTCTGTATTCAGTGTCGTTATTATTCTGTTGTTTAGGAGTGCACATTGTTATTTAAATCCAGTCTGTCTTAGAAGGTGTAAGTTCAATGATACTGCTAACTTTGGAGAAAATGTCTCTGTTCAATACTTGAAGGAAAATATCTCCATAATTTAAGGTTCTCAGCTCCCATATAGATTGTTTACTTCATGTATTCTAAAATAATTTGTCAAAAGATTTGAGCAAATAATTTGTTACATGATCTCCTATTTACATAGGAAAATAAGCTAATTATGAGTTGCTGACTTTTAATTAGCTTTATCTGAGTAAAGCTAATTCTCCAGCCCTTATTCCATACCACCTATGTCATGCTCAGGCTTCACAGCCAGCCAATATATGAAGATATATAGTTATATTAACCACATGCTCCGCTTCCCATCCTTGGATGTAATCCACAGGTATCATGCCACTAGTCCTGCAAAATATACACAAAATGTACATTGAGTTTGTTTAGTCCATGACCTAGGGCTGTCTCTGTCACAGTGGTCAGGAGGTGGACAGGAGGTGTGGTGTGCAGTGTGCGTAAAAATGGGTAGGCTCAGCCTGTGTCACTGCTGCACTTGCACTGCTTTAATTAAAGCTCCAATTCCACTGATTTGGGTGCCTCGTGTTACAGCATTTCCTACAAGATGCAAGTCAAATCCTGGGTTACAACAATTTAAATGTGTTTCCATTACAATCTCCACCCCTCGTCCCTTTCCTGCTCTGGCCTGAACTAATCCACAGACAGCAAACTCATAAGATTGTTCCTGCTCCAAACAGAGTCTTATCTATGAGCCACAGTCTCGTCAGGGGCTTACCCGAGGCTCACATATTCCAGAATGGCACAATCCATGGGCTACAGGTGGCTTGAGGTGTCCTGCTCCCATCTGGACTCATCCACAGATCGCAGCACTCCCACTCAAGCTCACATTGGGGTTCCATCCTGTCCAGCACAGACACAGCAGAGGTGTGCTGGTCCAGCCCAGACACATCACCACTGCTGCGATCAGAACATTCTCAGGCTCAGCGGAGAAAAGAGATGAGCAGCACAGCTCTACAGTGAGCAGAGAGAGCAGAAAGCAGCCACTAACAAGCACAAGACTCTGGCAAACAGGAATAAAGCTGCATGGCAAGCACAGGAGCTGGCCAACTGATCCCTAGACAGCCCTAACAGATATAAATTTTATCCATCACTTCCCAATCACATCTGTCATTACTTCAAACACTTTGGGGCACCAAAAAGAGCAATCGTGGTTTAACTGTAGCCAGCAACTAAACACCACGCAGATTTTGCTCCCCTCCTCCTTCAAATGGGAAGGATATGAAAAAAACAGAAAAAAAAACCCTAAAATTTGTGGGTTGTGATAAAGGCAGTTTAACAGGACAGAAAAGGGAAAGATAACAATAATAATAAAGATTAAAAAGAAAGAAAACAAAATAACTAGAACACAAAACAAATTATGCACAATGAATTTCCTTACCAACTGCTGGTCAATGCTCAGCCATCAGCCTCTAGTGAGTTTCCCCCCCGGCCCAGTTTCTACCCTGAGCATGGTGTCATAGGGTATGGAGCATATCTCTGCCCAGCTTGGGACAGACGTCCCAGCTGCGTCTCTTTCCAATTCCTGTTCCCCCTCAGCCTCCTTGCAGGAAGGGCAGGATGAGAAGCTGAAGAATTCTTGATCACTGCTTAACAAAACCTAAAACCAGTGTGTTATCAACATTATCCTCATCCCAAATCCAAACCACAGCACTGTGCCAGCTGCTGAGAAGAAAATTAACTCTATCTCAGCTCAAACCAAGACACTAGTTTCCCTCTTGCTAGGATAAGAGAATTTATAGGAGCTTTCTAAGCACTTCTAGGACACAATTTATCAAATTTGAGATGATTTGTTCACTCATGTCACCTATATCTACAAAACCTATTCATGCTTTATTTACATGACAAAAGAAAACCGATTCTCTAAATTTCATATGGCAAATATATTCCTTTCAAGCTAACATAATGACTTATTAAGAGATGTTAAAAATATTTTTAAAATAATTTAGATTAAACAGTTGTGATATGGAGTTACTTGTCATACCAAGAAACTGAATTTTCATGTAAACCCACATTGTATCAGAACTTCCTCATGAAAACCCATTTATCTGTCTCTTGTCACTTCCTCATATGTCTTACATTTCAGAATCTCAAGGGCAAGATTGCCATTTGTCTTACCACAAACCCTTGTGATTTAAAACTTCCCCTGGTGTCATCATCCAAATAATGACACCTCAAGAAATCATAATCCTGAAAATTTTTTCTGATATTGGTTTCCTTTCCTTTATTTCTTGCAACTAAAGCTAAATCTATACTTTTACACATGATAATTTATTCACATCTCATGCATTTTCGATGTTACATAGCCTGTACTCATTTTTATTTTTTTATGATGACAATGACAAAGGCTGTGAATAGAAAGTTGTAAAGGAGCTGGTGTGATAAAAGGAAAACATTCCTGTAGTCTAGGTGGGGAGGAAGCAATTCTTCCTTTCTCTGGCAAACTACATTAGCTTTTCTCCCCCTTAATGCTGCAACACCACTGAGTAGGTCCCTGACACAAAGGCTGCATTACCCACTGATGGAAGAAGCAGCTATTACTTGTCCGTGCTGCTGCCCAGTGGCAGCAATTTCGCTCTATGTGTGTGTGTGTGTGTGTGTGTGTGTTTCACCTGCAGCCTCTCTGAGGGGCTCATCTGTATGCAGCAAGGCTGAGAGCCTGGCCAGCTCACATCCTGCCTCCATCCACGGCGTGTCACGGTGCCAGCACCTAGGAAAAGCATTAATATTTATGGGGAGCCAGCACAAAGAAATCAAAGCATCTGTGTCTGCCTTTCGATTTATTCCACTCCTCACAAATTTAATTTTGGATGAACTTTTGGAGGGGCAAACCCTGCAGCAGTTACAGTGAGGCAGGAATGCACATGTGTGATATTCAACTGTAATTGAGAAAAATTCATGTTGATTTTTCCTTCAGTGAATTTGGGATTCCTTCCACCTTTTCAAAATTTAACACATTCTAACATTTGTTCTAATTAAAAAAAAATTAATAAATGCTTTCTTCCTCATTAATCATCTCTCTTAATGAGGAGGTAAAAGGATATCCTTTCTTCCAAAGTCTGGAGAGTAGTTGTGCAGAACCAGGTTATCAAAACCCATGTTTGTAGTGCCACTTCCACACATGAAATCATCTCAGAGTAAATCATTATTACCTCCTTCCCACATCAAGTACAGAATGACCAAGAGCTGTCTGTTAGTGCTCAGTATTCTCCCTCCACCATCTCCATCTTATCTCTGAGGGCTCTGCAGAAGAGACTGGGTAAATGGAATTTCCTTTGGGCAAATGGAATGAATACAATTCCCAGGGTCGGATGTCTGAGCCATAATCTAACAACTGAACACTGTGGTGCTGTAGCTTTGTCTACCGCAGCCGTTCCAAGTCCTGTCTTTTTTGTTTGTTTTGTTTTTTGGTTTTTGTTTTTTTGTAAACTAATGCATTGCACCATTAAGGCTGTGACCTCCCTGTGCTCTGGGTGTTCTGAGTGGCTAATGAATTACCAAAACTCCTAAGGTGAACAGTCTCCTGCAGGCAGCTGTACTGCTACCTCAGGAACACTGATGTTTCCTGAAAATAAAGACTTGCTCGCCCAGCCAACATAGTGAGGTTTTAGAAATTGGGTTCAAGTCCTTTGCCCCATCTCTGTGTCCCTGAGTTCCCATCTGCCCTGCGTCTAATGAGTGGTACATTCTGCAAAACAAGGAGTGTCTCTTGCCTAGTGATGGCCACAGTGTGTAAAAGGCTTTTGAAAAATGATGAATTTCGTTGGTTGTAAGGAAATAGGACAGGTGTGCTCTGACTGTCAGTAAACAAAGCCAAGCAGGCAGACTTCCTTTCCCCTGAATGTGGTTATCTCCTCACACTGTGTCACATAATGAGACACGAGGCCTGCACTACATCTTGTGGAAGCAGCTCCTTTACCCCTTTGGAGTTTTTTGCAGGAAGGGAATGGGTAAAACTGGACATGCCACACACATACTTCTGGTTGCCGTGTGGAGTGGAAATTCACAATGCTTTGGAGTATTAGCAAATAATCTGGCCAGGCAGTCAGAGCTGTGGTAGGGACCAGGAACTGGGGCCAAGACCCTATTTCTCTTTCCAAAAGATAAAAGCCTATTTTATTAGTTTTCTGGTCATGTACCTTTTGAAGCCTTGGCAGGGAGGTTCAGTAAGGACATTAGGAAGCATTTTTCTAGAAGAAAAAGGTGGTCAAAAACTGCAACAGACTTCCTAGAGAGGTTACCTAAGCCTGTCAGTGCTTAAGAGGCATCAGGGCAATGTCTTTAAGAACATGCCTTAACCTGTCAGCTCTGAATTGGTCAAACAGTTGGATTACACGGTCATTGTAGGCACCTTCCAACTGATATATGCTATTCTTCCCTTCCTTCTTTCCTTTATTGAAGCATTCAGTTATTCCCAAGGTCTCATAAAGGCTTAGGCAAAGGCAAAGGTTTTTTGCCTTCTGTATGAAAAGTCTCAGCTTTCAGCCCAGATACTTCCAGGGTATCTCCAGAGCTGCAAATCTCCTCCAAATCAAACCACCTGTGCAAACCATAGGATTATTAAAAAGGGGATTTGCCTGGTTCACAAAGAGTTCAGCCCTTGACTGTCTGTCAAGGCTACCATGAAAACAAAAGGCTCAGAAACATTTTGGTTATAGAGCTGTTAGACCTGAATCCCCTGAGCTGCTTGACTTCACCTAAGAAATTCCTCACTTAACGTATTTACTCATTACTCCTTCAACTCCTTTCCCAGGCTCTTGGGTCTCAGACTGGCTCCCATCTGTGACATAGTTTACCATTTCAGCTGTAAAAATCCTTCTTGAAATCTTTTCAGCTTAGTTAGAAAAACCTACTGCCCTTTATGCTAAAAGGACAGAAAATGTATAAACACAATTCTCCACCCATCATGTATATAACATACCTGAATAACTAATAGTTTCCAATTATGCACTGGGATATTTTAAATTTTGTATAATGTTTTGTTTCTGTTTTCTGACAGTTTCTAATGCCTTGGAGGATGAAAGGAAAGGCAACCCAGACGGATCTGTTTAAGAACAGGTCCCCTTCCACACCAGTAGTCATTGACAAGGATCATGAAGTCTTGATTTTGCCAATGCTTGCAACCCCAGTATCTGGTTTATCATCTGGCAGCCCCTCTGCCTTTGATACCCAAAACCTACTTGACAGTATGGTTTAGTGGCCATGGCAGTGTTTTATTGAAAGTAGGCCTTGATGATCTTGGACGTCTCTTCCAATCTTTAAATCTATTATTCTATCATATCCTGTTTATTTCTCCAGCTAAACATAAAGCCTGTTGACCAACAGCTCTGTGTGGCTGCAGTTTGTCTGCCCCCAGAGCTCTGCTGGAAGCCAGAGTGAGCTGACTCAGGGTTTGTTTCCATGAAGTCAAAGGTTTGGAGCAAAGATGTGCATGTAGTTATGTATTTTAACTATGGGTAGCACCAGGAGACAAGAACCCTGCTTTTAATTTGCCACCATCACATGAACAAATATTTTATATTGATGCTGTCAGCAGCAATTTGAGCATATATGCTCCTGGAATAAAAAGTTGGTTCATCTTTTTTTGGGACCCGTAGTTTGTTGTTCTTTAACATCATCAGCTTTACTCCCCAAAAATCCATCTTCCCTGAAAACAGATGATGTCTGTTATTTTGGAAGGATAATAAAACATTAAACCAGTGCCACAGCTCCTATGATGATTTAATTCTGTGGTACTTACATATCAACAAAATGTTCTTTTTATCTAAACTAAGTATTACAAATGCATTATGGCTTGGCATACACACTTGGTAGCCCTGGGTAATAGTCACTTAACTTGTTTACTACATGAAATTGCTTTTTTTCTCTACCTTTTTCCTAATTTAAAGCAGTAAACATACCAAAATTTAGTATTGAAACAAGCTTGCTTCAATTTGCAAATCCAGGCACTAGAAAAAAAGGCTTAAAAAAATTAAAAGCCAGTTAATTCCATTGCTCCCTTTCCTACTGTAGCAATAAACTGTAAACCTTAATGAAAGTTAACATTTACTCTAGATAGGTAGTAAAAGAGCAGTATCATATTTGCTAGATTAGTCATACATTTTGCCCCTTGGAGGGAAAAGTCTGAAATTACCTTCAGCATATTCAGAAATATAAGATAATTAATTAAAATATTTATAAGAGTTATAACTCATAAAAATAAAAATAAGTTTGAACTCAGACAAATGTTGATTAATCTGGAATCCACATCAGAAAACCATTGTATGTTCGCACATTTGACAGTATGTCCTTCAAAGAGATACCTGAGATTCATTGAGCATGGAAAGTGTACAAGCTTCTCAAAACAGTGTTCTCCAGTCAAAGTCTGACATGTCCTGATAAAGTCAAAACTAGTGCCAGCTACATTTAAATACACCTTGCCCTCGAAAGGAATAGTGATGTAAACCTTAAAAATATACAGCAATTACTGTTAATTATCAATAATATAATTCTGGTATTAATTCTGTTTATTCAGGAAAAAAAATCCAACAAATCTGACAGGTCTTCACCTGTAAATTATGTTTTTGCTTCCATATTTGCTTTCACTGCAGAGTCGTTTTTAACTGTGCTTGCTTTACAATGGAGCCCAAAAAAGGAAATAAATCCCTAAGTATCATTTATTCCCAAAAAATACCAAAGGAATAATGATAAAATTCTACACGTATATATAATTTTTTTCCTAGTTTACAATCAAGAAATCATTATGATTATTTAAGAAGCAGATTTTCTAGTGGGCAAAGAAGGGATTGCCAAGTGGTTAGTGGAAAAATACTGTAGTAGAAAAACAGCCATTTTTTGGAAAGGCTTTTAGGCTCCTCTTTCTTTTTTATGCTTTTATTTCTTTTTATGTTCAGATTTGGTCACAAATACTGTTACATTATTTTTCTTCACTGTTGTCCCATTCAAGTGTCAACTGATTATTTGCTTTGAGGTATTACTGGCTTATTGCAAGTATGAGAAAAAATAATAATTATACTAATAACATCAGCAGTAGCAGTTTGGATATTGTTATTCACAGATTTATTATTATTACTATTTGTTATTTCTTTTTCACTGTAAGGATTGCCAAACACTGGCACTGGTTGCCCAAGGAGGTTGTAGAGTCCCCATACTTAAAGTTATTCAAAGCCTGAATGAATGCAGCCCTGAGCAGCCTGCTGCTGAGCAAAGCTTTGGAATTAGATGGTCTTCATTGATCTTTCATAGAGTCATGGAATTATAGAATATTCTGAGTTGGAATGAGCCCAAAGGGATCACCAGGTTCAACTCTCAGGTTTTTTTTTGCACAGGACAGCACCAACAATCTAATCGTGTGCCAGAGAGTGCTGTCTTGCCACAGATATTGTGAGAATTCATATTTATATTTCCAGACGTTCTGTCATGGATATCATCCCACTGCTTTTGCTGACAGCAAATTGTAGATGAAGGGGCATGAACCTGGAAAGGATATGTAATTAAGTAATTGTTCTCATTTCTTTCAAACAGCATGGGTTTTGGGGGGACTTGAGGGATGGCATGTAGTCTGCCAAGAAGTCCTGGAGTCCTCACCCTGACAGTCAAGCCATCTTGATCAACTGTCACATTATAAGGAACAAGAAGAAAAAAAAAATCAGGAAAACATCTTGACATCCAGAAAGTCCTTTGTGTGGTTGTTTTTTCTTGTTTTGTTTTTGTTTGTTTGTTTGTTTGTTTGTTTGTTTTTAAGTACTTAAATTTTCTTATGATTTCTTTCTGAATTCTGAATGGCAGAGTCTTGGAAAAGTACCCAGGACATAAAGGGAAGGTTTCAGTTGCCGAACTATGGGTGTGTGCTTCTGTTTTACACAGGGGAAATACTTCAATCACCACTTGCTGCAGCTCTAGAGAGCCTGGGTTTCCTCTGAGTCTGTTAAATAAATTACACGTATGCAAAAATCTTGAATGTTATCTGGCATCTCTACTAGTACACTGTGTGTATTTACGTGGTTGGGATTCAGTTCTCTAGCAATCACAGACATTTTTACTTTTGTGTAGCTGTATCAGCAGTGGACAGATTTATCACATTCTTTTACACAGCCATGGAAAGACATATTTTAACCAAACTGTAAATAACTTCACCAACCCAATGAGATCTGCTAATGGCTTGCTTTCTGTATGCATGTTCACACACTACTTTGCATAATTATTTCATGAAAATTTTGTCTCTAATGCCTTAAAATTCCTCAGCTTTCCCTAGCTGCTAACAATGCTGCCTGCCTATATCTTTGATAAGTGTAGTAATATCAAATAGATGATCTGTGTAACAGGACATGACAGCAGCCTCGAAAAGGCAGAAAGAAAAGCAAATAAAGACCAAGCATTATCCTACCTTTCAGCCCCAATTTCTGATCCTGGGGTTTAGCTTTGTTATTTCTTATAATCTGTTTGAAGAAACCACTCCTGGGCAGGGCATCCTTATTGCAAGGATCATTAATTTGAAGAGAAGTGAACAAAAAATAGGGAATTTGTATTTCAGTCACAAAATGGATCAAAGGAAACTTTCCTAGGGCAAGGTGCTGTTGTCAAGATTGTCCTGAAGAAAGGAAAATCATTACAGAGGATTATCTATAACAGTGTTCTCAACCTTTCTTTCAGCTTCCCTACCCCAAGGCAGAAATACAGTGTGACTGATTATGATTACCACACATGCACACAAGGACTCGATCTTCCACAGCTACATTTTTGCACATGTCTTTAGTGTGACATTATTCCTAAAAATAGACCAGCAATGTACATATGCATTCACATATGCTCAACCTTAAGATTATGATTATTACTATTATAATCATTATAGCAGTAATAATATTAGCAACAACAACAAAACAACAACAATAATAATAATCATCATCATCATCATCATCTCTTTGAGGTCTCAGTGTGACTCAAAACACAGGGAAAAATAAATGCTCTGTTTGCAGAATGATGTGGCAGATTTGTTCCATATTTATTCCTCAGTTAGTGCTCACTGGAGCTTCTCAAAGGTCACCATCTTAAGTTGATTTTTCTGTTGAAACATTGATCCTTTCACTACCAATTATCCCTAGATGAGACATGACTGGTGAAAACATATCTTTTATTAACTTGGAGCAGATTTGGATCTTGCTCAGGTAGTGGGAACCTACCAACACCAACACTACCCAATAATGGATCCCATTCTCAAGGCTCAATAACTCTGCAGCAGTTGGCACCTGTGCAACTAAATCTGCTTTCTCCCCTGAGATCCACATGTCCTGGCATTTGCTGCCTACTGGGAACAGTGTTTTGTCATGCTACACATGAATTCCTGGGATAAATTGTCCTGGACTAAAGACATGCAGGGAGCATGCCAGAAATTGACTACTATGATTTAAACACAGTTGAAAGCATCATAGTACTCAGGACTATATTGTAATCCTGTAATCCTGATTTCCAGGGTTTGTGTTGCTCCTGGGACAGAGCATCATGTTAAGATGATGGAAATTGGTGTTTCTTTGGTCTTGCTTTTTGTGGCATGTGTAAAATCCTGTTATAATAATGACAGAGACACTGCTACCCAAATTGAAGTGCAAACCAGAAGATCACAACAGAAATTTTACAAAGAATATATTTCATTGCAGAGGATTCAAGATTTTTTTCCATAACATTTCAGCCTCAAGTCAAAATATGCTGGAGGTGATGTTATGGTCATCCATAACACTAATCTCATGCACTGATCTCTATGTTAGACATGAAAGAGATGAAATCACATGAAGGACAGGAAAAGAGAAGTCTTATTTCTTATTTTGTCCACCAGGTTTCGTGTGGGAGGGCAGCAAAGGGTTTTTCCCTACTTATTTTTCAAATTTTAAAACTGGCATAATAATAATGATAATGATTCGTCATAATCATTGCATAAATATGTCATTTTAGCTCCTTTGCTAGATGTTTTGAGTGTTAAGGAAGAGATTTTATGGCATATTTTTATGACATTTCTTAAATATAAAAAGGATTTCCTCCTAAAATGATAATCAAGAAGAAATGCAAAGAAAAGTAAAATGAAAAAAATATATTAGAATGAGAGAGCTGCAACATATGATGAAAGGCTGAGGGACTTTGAGGTTTCAGCCTGATGAAGACAAGGCTCTAGGAAGACCTTGTAGTGGCCTATTAATAATTACAGGAGCATTATAAGAAGGCTGGGCAGAGATAATTTAGCAAGGTCTAAAGTCATGAAACAAGGGGAAATGGTTTTGAACAAGAAGAGGGGATATATATTGCACTTATATTGGATATATGGTGGATATATTTTGATGCTGGATATAGGGGAAAAATTCTTGACAGTGAGGGTGATGAGGCTCTGGCACAGGCTGCCCAGAGAAACTGTGGATTCTCCATCCCTGTAAATGCTCAGGGCTAGGTTAGACAGGGCTTGGAGCAACCTGGGATAGTGGAAGGCATCCCTCACCATGGCAGGGGTGGGAACAAGGTGATCCCACCCAACTCAAACTATTCTGTGATTCTGTGAAACTCTAACACAATGTACCATAATATAAATGCAATCACAAACAGAATTTTTACATGATCAAATATTACAACTGGATCAGAGAAACACTGAGAATTGGTTATGCTCTGCTGCGGATTAGGGAGTTCAGTGTTTAGGGCAGTGCTTAAAAAACCTCTCTAGCTTTTCTGTGGTATGAATCCCCTCTGGATAGGTGCTATCCTTGAGATGAAAAAGGCAGAATGAAGTTGCTATCACAGCATGC
The DNA here is from genome assembly GCA_003676055.1 of Chloebia gouldiae. NCBI lineage: Eukaryota > Metazoa > Chordata > Aves > Passeriformes > Passeridae > Chloebia > Chloebia gouldiae. The sequence goes on from QUSF01000029.1 coordinate 4,899,237, forward strand.
TTGAGAGAACTCAGTTCACTGGGATTACAGATGTGACACACTTCTGTGTTTCTCCTGGAAGGCAGACAGCTGTGCATTGCCATAGAGGCACAGCAGATGCCAAATGCCAATTGTTAAACCCTAGTGGTTATTTTAATTGCCCCTCTCCACCAATTTGAGATTTTACACTGGTAGGAAAGCCACAGAGGTTGCTGTCACTCAAGTTCTCTGAACCTACAGCTCTGAGAGGAAAAGAATAAAAAATGAATGCAGTAAAAAGGACATAAAAACAAGAAAAAAAACCTAAATAAACAAACAAAAGTCCACGGGCTTTTGACAAGCTCGTAAACAAGAATATAAAGGGAAGGGAGAAAAGGAGTTGATTCAGTTGCAGATTTGAGGCTTTACCTGAAAGTTTCGTAAGACAGATATAAGTGTTTTAAGAGAGACAGGATCCTCAGCAGCAAAGTTACAGCATGATGGACTCTGACATTTTGCAAAACTGTAAAATGTGTCAGTAGCTTTAACAAGCAGGAATGCTTTGACCTCCTGAGGTTCCTGTCCAATTTAGCCATTGCAACTCTTTGATTCCTACAATTAATGGTTACATTCAGCTGAGGGGGGGAGGGAAAAGGGTGACAGGAAGTGTCGCCTTCAAGCCAAGACAGCACTCCTTTTCTTTTTTTTTTTTTCTTCTGCTCTAGCTCCATTATCAGATTTTCCCTCCTAATTCTTCACTGTGTATTAGATATTTTCACCACGTTAATTTTCCCTTGGCATCTATATTTGCAATTCTCCTGCTCTGTAAATATGCATTAATGGAATAATTCCAAGGGATTCTGATCCTTTGACTAAACAATCATAAGGTTATTTTGCAGACTTTTTATTTTACATTTGCTAGCACCAACACAGCATCCACATTAGATCGGTTGTTTTGTTATTTCTTCCATTTTGAGGATAACCCTGTTCTATCTGCAATTTAGGCATCATTGCTTTTCTCCAGAGGAAAAAAAGTCACTTTGAGACCTTGCCCATCCAAGAGTAAGAGCAGAGACATGGGGGGCTTAAGCCATTCTTAGAGGATGAGTGTTGCCAGCTATTAGTAAGAAGGGGCCAATTTAAGAGAGCACTACAGAGTCATTTATTTTCCTCACATTGATACAAAACAGATAAGACATTATAAAACAAAAGAATGCTCATTTCCATGAGATCAGGAAAGGAAAACTCTTCAAGAGGCTTGAAGGTGCAAAAGAGAGCCCATTGGTCAAACAGCAGTGTGTGCTGCCAAGGCAGGTACCACTCATGCAGAGTTTCATTCCTGTTCAGTAACGTGAAAGAGAATTGAGATCTCACCTAGGGATCCAAATAAGATTTACCAAGCATATTTTACCCCTGCTAGTGCAGGATACCACACATTTGTTACAGATTTGTCCCATTTATAATGCCAATTATTCGTAATGTATTTGCTGCTCCAGTGTACTCCTAATGCATATTTTTTCCTGGGGTTTTCTAAGTATAAGCAGAAAGATTCAGCAATGGAGCCACCTTCCCTGGGATGCTGTAGATGTAAAAAGCTGGCAAGGAATCTGGAGGAGACTGGACAAATTTGCAAAAAAGAGAATCTGAGCCTATACAGTTACTGCATGGAAAACATTCATGTCTTAGAAAGGTGTAGTATCCCATTAATAAACATCTGGGAGAGAGATCCAGGTTGGAATCACACATATGTGGCCTGACTCTTCACTTTTTTATTGGCATCCAGATTTGACTGGTGGTGGAGATATTAGAAGGACCTTTTTGACTCACTGTAGGTGGTCTTACATTTTTATGTTCCCAGAGATTCTTAAATGTGCCCTTTCAAAATGTCTTTCTCTGTTCCCTAAATGAGGACTGGGGTCATTTAGAGTGGAGAGTCCCCAGAGATTACTTCAGGTGTCATGACAGGGAAGAAGAATTGCATGGGGAAAATTAACAACAGAAAAAAATAAGATTAAAAATACATTACAAGCCTGGGAAAGGTGCAAAAGACTGGAGAGTGGAGATGTAAATGAAACTTGTAGCTGAGCACAAATTCTAAAAAGAAAGGAAATTAGTCTAATGCCAAATGTCAGGATTATACTTCCAGACTCACTTAAATTATTGTTTCCCAAAACATTCACAGATATATATCTTTTCCTTTGAAATGTTCTCATAAGTCAATGAGATAGATTAAAAGATGATAAATGCTTGGAGGATGGGGCTGTACTTCCCTGTTTGCTCATAGAGGAGTTAGCAATAGAGATAATTTCTCAATGTGAACTATTCCTAGTATACACATTATTACATCTTTTTGATATTTTCTTCTGTCAACCTTGCAGGTCCTTTTTTCTCAGGAAATCTGCACATTAACACCTTCCATAGCCTATCCTGTAAGACAAAACAGTAGCAAAACCATTCCTTAAAAATTCTACTCTTTAATTTACCTGAATATGCATGCTAAAATTCAGTTAATTGCTCATCTGTGAGTCTCCATCTCTGCACAGAAAGTGATTCTTGGGGCCAGATTGCATTTATTCAAATATATATAGGATATATATAGGTGATAACTAAAGATGAGGTTGACTCCAGTATTCACTCAGTCACTGCAAGAAAACAATTTTTCCATGTCTTGGAGTAAAATGTCTTGCCTGTGAGTCTTCAGTTCAGAAAACAGTTGTTTTATTTTTCCTTCCATCTTGTCACTGACCATGAAATCTTTCTACTGCCACAGAGTAATACTGATTAATTTTCAGTAGCTTGGTATAAATATCATATGAATAGAACTATAGGATGAATAAGATACTGACAGCTGAAATCCTTGTATTTTGTCCATTTCTGTCCAACCACAAATAAATCAATATCCTTCTTCTCAGACCTGGAGAGTAGTTTCAAAATATAATATATAAATAATTAAAATTATACCTAAAAATGGTGGGGGATTGTTTAATGTATTGTGTTTTTTCAATATATGAATTGGTATTTATTCTTTACTAGTTTATGCTATTCCATAAAAGGAAGGCCCAGAAATATGACTGCATTAATAATTTACAATATATTTTATTTTTGTCTCCCTTACAAGGCATATTAAAGGCAAATACTAGGAGCTATGATATAACCCTTGCAAGAGAAATAAGTATTGCAGCACTGATCCTTCAGATGGGGAAACTAGTTTATGAAGAATATATGGGTGATATTGTGGGGACATAAATTGCTCTGTGACACACACCCTCAACAAACTCTCTGAAGGAGGTATTTGAAGCTCTAAGACTTCTGGCATGGGATTTGACTGGAATTTTGATGGTCTGCACATATCCCAGACTACTTCCTCAAAATCATGAGAGGAATCCAAGATACAGTTTGCCAAGACGTAGGTTTTTAACCAATGGGAATGCTAGGAAACTACTTTCCATTTAGAAACCTAAAGCAATTTCCGACTATTGCATGATTGCATGGATTTTATAGTTTAAGCTCATTTTTATACTTTACCTAGGTTATTAGGTACATAGAAATTTGAAAATGTCTCCCTTTCTGTTCACTGATTAATCTTTTCCTGTGACACTCACAGTGTTGTGCCTGTCTTGAGTCCTATTTCACAGACAGCAGACATGCAGGTGGATCCTAACAGGGAAGGGCTCCTTTCAGGTTCACAAAGGAAAAAAATATACACATATATAATTAGATTTGCAATGTTCTTTTTTCAGCTGAGATTCACCTTGCCTAACTTAGCCATATAAAAATTAGTTATTTCATTAAGGTAGTCACCTAAATTTCTTCTCTAATGAAAGGAGAGGAAAAAGGTCTCTTCAGAGAATGATTCATCATGCACATGTTAAACATCTATTTTAGGGTAGGATTAATTCCTCTCTGGTGATACCATGCTCTCTCCCATGACTATGGAAAAAGTTTAAACAATGGGTTATGACCAGAAACACATGGTTTTAACAGAATAAAGATAAATGTTAGACAATTAAAAAAAAAAAATTCATCATTGTGCAAAGTGCTATATGAGCTTAGTTAAAAATGAAGCTATAATTTAACATTTGTTACAAAACAAATATCACAAAGATGATGAATTATTTGCACAGGTAGCATTGGTGATGCAATACACATGTGTCATTCAGGAATCAACAAATTTTTTATTCTGAATTTCAAAGACCCAGGAAAAATGTCATAATATTGTCAAATATTTTTTATGGCAGAAAAAGGAAATAATTGTCAGCACAGGCTGAAATGCTAAGAGATTTTCTCTCATCCTTACTTACTTAATTCTTTAAAATCCACCTTTCTCTCAAACTTTCTGAAGGCCATGGATTTCACACGCACTTTTCATGTAATATTATTAATAAAGGAGAAGTCTCTGTTTTGATTGCCTACAGGCATCCTGACATTTGAAGTCAGCTATCCAGCTCTGTCATTGAGGTTTGTACATATCCACAAACTGCAGCTTTTCAGAAAAAAAAATAGGTTGCACACCATTAGAACAATAGGAGGGAGGAAAAAAGATAACACTCATGTGAAGCTTTAATTAATGTTAAGCCAATGCTGGCTTGTAGGAAATGTCAAGTTCCACTGGATAAATCAGGGCTGCTTCTTGGTTTTGCCACTCATCATGCTCTGTGTTCAATAAGATGCCAGGCTGCTTATTTTGAGTGTCATTTATGTGCAGTGTTTTTCATGTGGTCTTAGAATAAGGTGCCAAAGTTGTCTGGTTCCCCACTTTATTCCTCGATTAATAATGCATTAGCCTAGCAAAATATTTGCTCCTGTTATTATTCTTGAGGTTATGAAATTAAATATATATAACTGAAAAATACAGTAAGTATACAGGAAATAAATCTTTCTCTGGTCTTCTCTTCCCTGTTTTAATTCACAAGGCAGCTCCCTTAGTTATAAGAACAGCTCTTGACTTTCAAAATGCACATACGAAAAAAAGAGACTTCATTAAACTTGCTCAGCTCTGATTTGCCTGCCTCTGTGAGCTTAAAAGCTCATCAATGCATAAACCTAAATTCTATTCCTCACTCTGATAGTGCAGCCTTATACCAAAACAGCTTCCCTGAATTCAACACATTACAAGCTTCATATTATTAATAATATTTTTATTGTATCATACACATTTTAGGTTATAACTTCAACATAGAAGGATATAGAAGTCCTGAATTTTCTTTTTCAGGAGAGAGAGTTTGGGGAAAATAACTTTGAACCTGGATTCAGACTTGGTAACTGCCCATGACAAGCATTGTGCTGCTGGGTTTGCCAACATACTTGCTAGGGGAGGCACTTACTGTTTGTGCTGTTGTGTTATTGCAAACCCTCACAGCACCTCTTGTTTATTTTTTCCTTTTTCCTCTTCACTTCTACATTCTGTCTTCCCCTAGATCTTTTTTTCCTAAATCCTTTGACATTTCCCTGTGATCATTCTCCCAGTGATGGAGCAGCTGAAAAGACAGGCAGCACCAGCTGTGGATGCTGAGAGAGAGCTGCTCAGAAAACACTGGAATAGTGGGTTCTGTCAGATGACATTTTCAAATTCATAGATATTACAGGATGAGTTTATTTGCTCTCAAGCACTCTCTCACCTGTAAATACCTATCAGTATGAGACACTAAGGCTTTGCATGTTACAGGTGTTTGGAAAGTTGTGGGAGCGACTAATCATTTGGTTCATCACCTAGCCACAAAAGCTTGGAATTAGCAACAATAATAAAAAAGACACCAAAACTGTTTGCAATATTTCCCACATTGTTATTCTTTTGTAATTAGGAAAAAATTTAAAAAAACAAAAAAAACACAACCTTCCAGGCCTTAAGGAGAAATCTTGTTCTCTAAAATATATTATTATTATAATCATACATATAAATTATTATTATTATTATAAATTATATATAATTAATACTTACAATAAATTACAAATATTATCTATGTGCAATTTCTCTTCTAAACCACCCATTTTTGACAGTGTTCTAAGTAAATAACTACATTTTTAAATATAGAAGTGACATGCTGAAGAAAATTTTTACTTTCCTATTTTGTTCATTTTCCTGTTCATAATCTTTGAAAAATTAGACTGATGACCTTCAAGCTGTCAGAAAAGAAGTTGAAAATATTTTTTAAACTGACTATTTCTGTTATTTATGCCTGAAATCTTTTTTTCTGTGCTAACAAAATCCTAGAGTCTCGCAAACTTTGGAACATGATTATTTTAGATGGAATTGCCTGAATTTCCTCCTCAGTTGACACTTTCCTTCATCAAACATGTCTGCTTCATTCAATTTCTTCCCAGGCACTTATTCCTGACTGGTGCTGAAGAGCAAAGTTTGGGCTTGATGACTTGCTGCTGGGTGCTGCAAGCTCACCCTGGTGTTCCCCTGTTATCTATATTGAGTGTGGATGACAAGGAGGATTGGTGTTGGGTGTACACACACATCAGTAATGGTCAGAAGACAATCAGGGAGATAATTAGATTGCAACAGCAATGCATAATTAATGCAAGGTAATGGGACAGATCCCAATCAGTTGCAGCAGCGGTAAAACCAAGGTAACCCTATTAATGTCAAGGACAGTTGTTTGCATATGTTGTACATTGATTTAACTGAGGTTTGATTCAGGCTCATTAGGTGACACATTTTTCACTTGTATCTTTTGGATAGGCAGACTGTGGATGATTACCCTCAGCTTGAATGGCACTATATATTAACTGTTTTAAGACATGTTAATTAAACTCTGATCAGGTGCCAGAGATCCCCTCCTTAGAAGTGCAAGCCATGCCCATGCTAAATTCTAGGTCCTTAAAGACAACAGACTCCATGGAATGTTTATCAACAGCTGTGGGTACATTAGGGTTTTTAAATAATCCCTGATCAAAACAAAGAATAATGTTTCTTGTAACTGCATGCAGATTTTGCTAATTTGTTTGTTTTGGTATTTATATCAGCAGCAAAGAAAATGTCATTTAAAAGGCAAAGAGCTTTTAATGGAAATGGTCAAAAACTGTTCTCTGCAGTAATGTATCAGTATTCTTCATAATAGAATGGTGTCTCATAATTCATCCTAAGGGAAATGGTGATGGAGAAAGAGAGGCAGGTAACTTCAGTCCACAGAGCAGCTCTGGTAAAATGGGATGTCTGGAGATCATTTTATCCAACTGCTCTGTAAAGCAAGTTGCACAGGATCCAGATATTCAGGTGGTCCTTGGATATCTCTAGAGCAGGACAGTCTATAACCTCCCTGCACAGCCTGTGCCAGTCCTCAGTCACCCTCACAGCAAAGAAGGTGGATCTCTGTCGTGGTGCCAGTCTTCTGTGTAATAACTAAAAAAGCCCAGCCGCCTGGCTTGGCTTAAACAGCCAGCTTTTATCCTTGGCTGTTTGTTGAAACTATTTCCACTTGTTGTGTGATACATAAAGAGCCAATCCAGCCATGTGCAGCCGGGTGCATCACTTTGTTAGCCATCATTCCTGTAGGGAAATGCAGACTTGGAAGATTTGATGCAGCTGTCCTGAGGGTTTTTGGTTTTGTTTTTGTTTGTTTGTTTGTTATTTGTTTTGGTTTGGTTTGGGGATTTTTTGTTGTTGTTGTTGTTTGTTTGTTTTTTGCTTTTTTTTGTTGGTTGGTTTTGGGGGTTTTTTGTGTTTGTTTTTGTTTGGTTTGGTTTTGGGTTTTGGTTTGTTTTGGGGTTTTTTTGGTTGTTTTGGGGTTTTTTTTGGTTGGTTGGTTTTTTTTTCCCTTTAGGTGGTGTCTTTAAGGGTCAAGTCGGTTACTTCATTTCTGGAGCATGCAGAGAAGATAGGAAATCATCTTAGGCTCCAGAAGACAGTGACTGCATGCAGGCTACCTTTGGGAAACAGGCCCTCACTGGTCTGGCTGCCAAAGCACATCTCATCTCAAGGGGGATTTTAGATTAGTTAGGTTTTATTGTTATAGATAGTATTACTGTAAGTATTTTACAGCATGAAGCAATAGAATTAGTATTCCAGTGGCCAACCCAGATGTACTCTGAGCTAATGTAAACCAAACAATGAGAATTTCTTTATACAAAGAGTGATTCAAAGCCCAATTAAGTTAAGAGAGAAACTCTTGATTTCCTTCTGTCAGAAACAGGCTCTTGAATTTTCACTGCACATAATAACACCCAGTGACTCATCTCAATATCAGCTTCAAAGAGAATGGGAGATGCTGCCCTGCCTCACGGAAGGGTTGCAGATGTTAGTGCCTGTCTGCTACACATTTGGACGCAGCAGTGATGATCATTGTGGAAGAGTCCATAAAGAGTTGAAAAGTTGTGGAGGGTTTGGATAGTGTGTGGTAAATAAACCCTAGGGCTGCATGTTGCATGAGGGAGAATAAAGTGTGGTATGGAGATATAATGTATGTCCTACTCTACCAATTTTTGATATTGATCAATGCCTCTGGACAAAAAAACCCTCAAGACTAGAATGATAGAGACTATCTGATAGTGGAACAATAGGAAAAAAAAGAGAAAAATTAGAACAGAATGGAACACTTTGCAGCATTTCATGATTTCATGGTGTTTATTTTTCCAGTTCAAGGCTAAGTCTGAAGTCTGGAATTGTATTTTTAATTGAAAGGTGATGGTTCCTCAAGAGATGAGATTTTGGCAGCTTTTCCTACACGTCAGTGTGCTGCCTCTTCTTTGTTTTATCTTAAAAAAAGCTGTGCTGGTGTGTAGGGTTTTACTGGCTTCCTGCTGCACTTCTACCCTAGATTTTTTTTGTGTCTTTGCATGACAGTTATAATTTAGCTTGCAGTACTTTTTTAAGTGTTTTGACAAATCTACCACTTCTGCAACCTCTGTAGTATTTATTTGGGTTGTTTGCTTAGGTCCTAGAGAGGATAAAAGACATTTATTTTGTCATTTTGGTTTTTTTTCACTCTCTATTTCTGCTTTCACATATATTTCTCCTCTCTGTATTTATATTAATTTTTAAATTATATTTTTTTCTTTGTCTCTTGTTTCCCATTCTGTGCCTTTAACCACTTTTTCTGTTTTAGATGCAAATCAGCATTATTTTCCTTGAATTGTTCTCTATTCTTAAAACTAACAAAAAAAATTAATTTTTAGCAAGCGGGTGATCCTTTGGTTCCCATGTTTTTAGCTCACTTTCCAGATTTCTAATTGGTAGTGTTTCCAGGACCTTGACAGCTGTTTGACAACACTGTCTACCTCTAGTCATACTTTAAGCATTATGATAAACCACAAAGGAAGGTTTGTTTCTCTAGAGAAAATTCACTCTTGCATCTCATGTTAAATCTGCAGGTCTAATATGATATGCAGTAAACCAAATTTGAAGCTTTCTCATTATTATTTAAGCATAGCAATCATCTTCACTGTTTTATCTACAGTAACACACTGAGAACTTTGTTTACCGTCAGAAGCATGATGCCAGTTTCAATGTCACTGTGTGGGGATTCTTTTCTCTCTGAGAAATGCCTATAAATTTAAATTTCTCTACTAAATTTCTGTTCTCAATAATGTAAATAATTTAATTGCTTCCTAACACTGGCCTCTAACACCTGTGTGAGAAGATATTTCAAGAATAAGGTTGGGTTACTGAGATCAGATGGACCTTTGTAATATTAATTTCACAGCCGGAATATTTACTGGACAAAATATTCCTTGAAGATATATAATCTTGTCCTATTTATCTTTGTTTTAAACTTTGCACTTGACTGGAGTTTAGCTTTATAAAATTTAAATAATGATAATACAAAAAAAAATTTGAATTAAAATTATACAGCTTGAAATAGAGGATATCAAAAATGTATGGTGGTACTCTAATAAGGTTACAGAGTGTCTACCTCATCTTAACTAACTGGTCTGTGAGGAAAAATTGAAATAAAATTGAAATAAAATTTTAAAAAATCATTAATTTCTACTTTCTTTAGCAAAATTTGGAGGATTTCAGCCTTCAAGCCGCACATTGAACTTTTGTCCTCTCTCTCCCCCATGTTGTTTGCTCACCCTCACATTGCTGACTTGAATTGCTTCCAAATAGGCTGGGAAATTTACAGCTGCTATTACAGGTCATGTAATACAGGTTAAAGTTGTGTTTACAGCCCAATAATTTCCCTGTGTCTTTAAATGAGCTATGAAGTATTTTGTAATGCAGATTGTCTGCTTTTTTTATTTGCCTGTAAAAGCAGTGAAGGGAAGCTACAAAAAAACTGTGTTCCCTTGTCACTGAGAACAGCCTATCTACTGCACTGCACTGAGCCTGGAAAACCAGGACTATTAAATAGTTGAAAACTCCAAGGAACTGCAGGAGCCAGAAGTAGCAAAGGAGGTATCTAACTGGCTTTAGCAGGCCAGGAAAAGGCAACTGAATGGTAATTCAAGATATAGGCAAATTGGCCATTGTCTAAGTCAGGGGAAACAAACTTCAAGTTGTCCCTCTTCGCTTCTAATGTTGGGGATAATGCGAATTAAATTGCTCTCAATACATCCATCAGTCTTGCTTCTACACTGGATGAGAATAATCTGAAGACCATTGAAATGTCCTGGTTCTTGGACTAAAGAAAGGAGTAAGCCACAGAAATCATATGTGTTCATATTTTGTCTTTGGGCCAAATTAAATGCAAGAGGAGAAAACCATGAGAGGATAAATGTGTAAAGAAATTTTAGAGACGAAAAGAAGAAACGTGAACACGGTTTGTAAACATTGTAACATTCAGAGACAGGGCAAGAAATCTGTTTTGCCTGGACGCTCATCCTAGCTCAGATCTGAGTCATTGCCTTTGATTTCTCATGGATTTGATTTGACAGGCAAGAGATCATTTGGGAAAGGGTCTCTCCTCTGTTTGTGCTAACAGCACCCTGGAATCCCAGCTGTGGACCAGGACCCTATTAAGAGAACTGTACAAACATAATGACAAAGAAATTTATGCCACCTTTTATTCAAACCAAGGAGGAGAACTGACTGGTGAGTTGTATCTGAGCCAAATATTAATCATCTTTTTTACCAGTTCATGTTCAGAAGCACATGAATGACATCAGATTTTTGACTTCAGAGTAAAGCAATACAAATGCTGAACATGTGAATTACTTGTAGCCTATTTATTTAATATATTTTCTTTGGTTTTAGTTGGTAAAGAATCTAAAACTGGTGGAATCATAAATTGAAAAATAATCACCATAATTCTTTGGATCCCAGCAGTGATTATAAAATAGCTCATCAAATAATCATTTGCAAGTGTTTATGAGCCAGAATGTATTTCCTTTGTCAATTTTGTAACCATGCTCTGTAGCATTTGGAAATGCTACAGTTTGCGAATAATTCCTTGCTGGATTTTTTTTTCCTTTGTGGAAGAAACAAGCTCAAATGAAGCATTTCATTATTACTTCAATAATGCACAGTCAGCAAAGCTTTCATGTATCTCAATTGTTGATAGCCATTGATGAAATAGGAAGAGACAAAGTTTGTCAGGTGGAGACCTGTACAGACACAAGTCACTCCAGCTAAACAGCACGTCTGTGTAAATTTAAGTCTCAGGCAGAAAAGATGGTGGGGAGGAGGGGAATCAACACCTATTACATTTGGATGGGGACAGAAAGAGTGGCCTTTGTTGACTGACAGACAAGGTTATGTGGCTGAACAATAATTCTAAGTCCTGAATTATTCATGTCCAATTCAAGGTAAAAGGGTTTAACCTGGTGATATCATCATGTTGCAGTATTTCACTAAGGCAAAAAGTGTTATTCCTAACTTTTTAATTTTACTTCATTCATGTCTTACACATGAAATTTGAGAAGGAAATAGGAATAAATGCTAATTTTTAGTGAAAAATATATGTGCATATTAAGGTCCAAGAACAATTTGTAATTTAAAATGAAAGAGCAAACTGCTTATAAAAGGTTCTGACAGCTGAAATTCAGACTTCTTTTCTAACATGCCCTACTCAACAAAAATGTCCTGTGTAACTTTTAAACAGAGATGGTAAAGGTTGATATACTACTGGGACTCCAGCCTTTATTTGAAAATAAAGGTTAGGGTTTGTTTGGTTTTTTCTTTTAATAAAAGCCGTATTTCTTTGCTGTCAGGAAATATAAACACAATACAATCCTGGTCTATTCTACACTGTAGCAGTCTCACCTCAAGTCCTGTGAGCAGTTTTGGGCACTACAATATAAAAAAAAGACATAAAGCTGTTAGAGATGGTCCAAAGGAGGCCACAAGGATGGTGAAGGTTCTGGAAGGAAAGTTGTGTGAGGAGCAGTTGAGGTCCCTTGGTCTGTCAGCCTGGAGAACAGGAGACTGAGGGGAGACCTCAGATGTCTTCGAAATCCTCATGAGGGGAAGAGGAGGGGCAGGCTGAGATCTCTTCACTCTGGTAACCAGTGACAGGACCCAAAAGAATGGCTTAAGCCTGAGTCAGGGGAGGTCTAGGTTGGATATCAGGAAGAGGTTTTTTTCATCCAGAGGATGATTGGGCACTGAACAGGCTCCCCAGGGTGGTGGTCTCACAACCAAGCCTGTCTGAAATCAAGTAGTGTTTGGACAATGCTCTCAGAACCACCAAGTGACTCTTGGGGATGGTCCTGTGCAGGGCCAGGAGCTGCACTGGATGATACTGATGGGTCCCTTCCAGCTCAGTGCATTGTATAATTCTCTCTTTCTGTGGGTCTTACCATCTGTTACAGTTTCCTGATTTGGCCTTCTAAAGTGTTCATTGATTGTGATGAAGAGTTCATGGACTATCCAAAATCATCACACAGCTAATTGCTACAGAAAGGATCAATGAAACAGCCTACACATAAAGATACATACAGATAACAATGCAGTTTAGAGGGTACAGCCCTGCTCAAGATCCACCTTTTTTTTTTTTTCTATTAGCATCAATTAATTGATGAATTAATTTAGCTTGGGACGATATTCATTCACTCCTAATTCCATGTAAAGAGACCTAAGAGAATGAACTTAATTGGAGATGCTGGCATGGAATGGTAGACTTGGACAAAACCTGAAGATTTCTTACTAAATCTCCTTCCTCTTATTATGAAGTACATTAAACCCTTTTCTGTTAGAAAATCCATTGTCAGTTCTATTTGCCCTTTTGTTCACAGTATTCTGTGTTATTAATGTCACAGGAAGAGTTGGTACCTCTGAAGCAGAACTCAATTGTTGGACATACCAGTTTCTATAATGTGGATAGAAATTCTTTGAATTTCTGGTCCCATTGGGGCTCCAAGGTTCTTTGTCTCAAGGGATTGAGTTAAGGACATATTTAAGGACATATAAGGACTGTCTGGGGCAGGGGTCATTTACAGCAGCCATCAACCCTCATTTCCTTTCATCCATTTTATTAAGATAATTCTTCCATAAGATCCACTTTAATTTAGCCATATGGGCCACTAGCTTCCTGATTCTTCTTTCATGGGCCTGTAACTTGCAGTTTTTTTACCCATGTGGCTGCTATCCATCCCTACAGCTTTCCAAGAGTTCTCCTCCATCTCCTTGCACATCAGGTGTAAGTAAGGCAGATCTTTTCAGGGACAGGAGGACTGCAGTTACTTTTCTGATGTACTTTACCCACCCAGCAACATCCCCCGTGGAGATTTCAGAGTAATTACCTGTAGTTATTAATCAGTGCTTACTCACTTCTTAGAAGCAGGCTGTGCAGGAACACACAGGCGTCCTGAGCTCTGCTCTGCCTAGGGAAGAGTTACCTGTCTCCTATCATTCTTTGTTGGTTTTAACACTGTCCCTCTGTGTTTTCAGAGCCTGCTCTTCAGGACACTGTGGGAAAAGATACAAAAATTAAATACATCAATTTGACCAGACGGATTGCTTTTTTGGTGTGATGGATCTAAATTATTTTCACAGCTTTGAAACATCCAAGTGATTTGAGAGAGTGTATCATGGTCAAATGAACACATTTTCAGTGTAATTTGCTAGATTTATTTATTGCAGAAAAAGCTACTTTAGGGAGATAATTCCTTTTCTCTCACACAAAAGCAAGTAGAAAAACTAGTATCAGTGTAATTTGCAAGACCATTTTTGGGTGTGAGGAGTAACTCAGTCGTACTGAAATACTCAGACAGACCTTTTTCATCACCTAAATGCTTTAAATTGAGTAGAAATTGTAACACTACCTGAGAAATCTGAGTCACCAACACACTCTGGGCATTATGTCCACAGATAAACTATTCAATATAAAAATAATATCCCTCTGTGAGCACACTACAGAGGAAAAAGCCAATCTGAATGCAAAAACCCAAAGCATAGTGACTACTGTACAGGGAGGACTGCCCTAAGAAGGAATGTTTCTTTTCCAGTTTTCACTTGGGACTGAGCTTAAAAAAAGCCCAACTACCTATTTGCTGCTCTCTTTATCCAAAGATGGTTCAAGAATTTTTACTCTTTCATCACCTCCCTGGGGCATTTTATCTACTTCTGTGTCTTGTAATTCAACACTCACTAAATAATTAATTTAAGCAGGATCTCTTGGGGTTTAAAGAGTTTCTGCACGAGGAGAGATGACAGCTAAGAAGCCAGGAAGAAAAACCCAACTTGTTATGTTACTTTCTTTGATTTATGTTTTTTAATTGTCATTACAGTCATCAAAATTCTTTCTTGCTTAACTTCTCCCATTAGGAAGATTAGGTATCATTCCTCTGATGTTTTCTGAATAAGCAGGGCTGGGAAGTGGGATTGAGAACCAAGTCTATCTCTGTCGCGGTGCCCCCTGAAGGAACGGCTAGCCCAGCGCCTGGGCACCGGCTGGCAGCTGAGGCCACGCTCTATGGCCTAGTGTAGGCAAAAGTCATGGCCTGTGGGTCGAAAACCCACCAGAGCCAGTGGGGGAAGCACAACACGGCAAAAACAGACGAAAGGAGCCGTCCAATTGAGGCAGACTGCAGTCCGGTTTTATTGTAGCTCCGTGCGGGGTACAACACAGCCGAAGGGGAGTCTGCCCCAAAATGCAGAGAGCACTGGTGTGCACACCTTTTTATACTGGGGCGGTAACTGGGGGGGGGAGAACAACAATGGACCAATGGGGTACAAGGAGGGAGTGGTAGCCGGGTGCCAATAGGGGAGGACAGCCAATAGGGAGATGAGGAGGGAGGAGCCCCCAGCGACCAGCCTATCAGCCTAGGCCTCTGGTGGAAGCTTCTGGGTGGAGGAGTGAGGCCTCAGAGTGACAGACAGGCCCTGGGGTGAGGGGTGACCATTGAGGGTTACATAACCAGGTTGATTGACAGGTAGGAGGGGGAGGAGGGGAAGGAGGGACGGACCATAGGACCCTTATAGGGGGAGCGGGAGAAACCATAATAGGGGGAAACTTAAAACACACCACAACATATCTCCCTTGATAATCAATGGCAGCACCATGGGAACAGGAAGAGGTCATTACTGGTAAGAACTTTTTTTTTTTTTAATTGTACTGATAATCTTAAAATTCACATTTTTCTCACCAGGCTTGAAGAGAACAACCAGCATTTCAGCAAGTCTGTGCATGAATGAATGACACATAGCTGAAAGTATGAAGAAGACTGTTGCTGTTGAGTCTGCAGAGACTCTTTTTGATGGATTCACCTCATAAAATTGTATAAACATACACCAGCACATGTAAAAGTGTATATGATTTCATGTTTTTTTTTTTTTCTCTAACTATAAAACTTATGGGTGTGATTAATTTTTAATATCTATGGAAAGCACCTCCTAATTTATCTATGAACAACATGGCCACCTCAGAGCTCTTCACCAGAAACATATGTCACCCTCATTCCCATGTGTGGACTACTCATGTGTGTGTGGTTTCTCCTTCTGTTCAGTCTTAATTTAGACTTAATGATTATCAAATAATTAAGTCCTCATATCTGTTTCCTCTTAGTTAAAAAATATGTAATTTAAAATTAAGCGTCCTCCATATGAAATTTCAAAACTAATTTACTTTCTCCATTTGAAATAACTCAGATTTAAGTAGAAAATTTCAAAATTGTCTCCCATTTTATCTTAATTCTTAAGAAATCACAGAAAATTTTCTGTGCAAAATTTCCAGGGGACACCAGAGAACTAAGAAATATTGCTTTTCCTTAAGTTTCCTGTGGAAGAGCTGCTTTATGTGAAGACTTGCAGATGTATGAATTATGAGTTTTGAGAGCCTTCTTTTGTCTTATAGTATCTTGAATTTTGCAAGGAAGATGCACACAATTTCCAACATTTAACCTGAAACAGAAGAAATATGGTTGGACTTTTAAAGGTAATACTAAGAGTGTTCAATTCCCATTGGATATTTCTTCAGCTCTTTCCAAAACCATACTGTAACTTCAAAACAGATATAATGTTTAGGGTGAAGCACTGCCTCTGTAGGTTGGTTTCTCGAGTTTGAGATATATGAAGTGATAGAGGACTCTAAGGCCAATGATCAAGTTCTTGAGGGTCTGTGTGGCTTTCCCCTTTATTCTGTTGGTGAAGAAGAATCTTAAGTGGGAGCAGAAGGATCTTGAGTTTCAACAATTGTGACTGGTTGTGTGACTGGTGTTGGCAATGGGGATTGCATTTTATGACCACAGGATTCCTGCAGGATTTAGGAACACTGTGAAGATACAATTAAGTGGGAAAAAAATCATCAGCAGGCTGGCTGACCTGATAAGGAGAATTTTCAACTTAGACACAACAAGAGAGTGAATAACCCACAGTCAAATGATGAAGGGGTAGACTGGCTTGCCAAATAAATTGTGCAGGGTGATGTGGACAAGGGATGTCTAAATGAATAAACTAAGACTGAAAAGGATCCACCTTGTGCACTTGCACATAAGGAAATGACTGTAGGATAACATTACGGGGGAGGTTACTTCTGCCTTCTTTGGAAATTCGGCAGGACTGAGTGCATCCCTGCAGAACTTCTATACTGCTGCATGTGCATTGGGAATAAGCAGGAGAAACAAGAGATTCCTGTGCAGATGCAGGACTATGATCATTGCAGATGTCTTCTACAGGCTGCCTAATCCTTGTGAGACCACTCTGAATTATCTTTGGCAGCTCATGGTAAGCAGAATTGGGCCTGATGACTGGAAGAAAGTAAAGGCCATTTCAGACTTTAAGAATGACAATGCAGTCCAGCCTCCCTTTGGTCTGTGGGAAGGTGATGGAGCAAATAATCCTGGTAACCATTTTCAGGCATATGAAGGAGAAGGTAATTTGGAGTAATTATTGTGGATTTACAAAAGGGGAATTGTTCCTGACCAACTAGACAGCCTCCTGTGATAAAATGTGTATGGACTGTGTGAAAACCACAGACATTCTCTTTGTAGGTTTTCACAAGACTCAGACAGTGTGTTCCATGACATCCTCATAAAAAAACAGTGGGCTGTTGAAATGGATGCTGGCGTGGATTGGGAACTCTGTGCTGGGCATACAAGCCTGTGGTCAGTGGCACAAAGTCCATCTGCAGGCCAGCCACTGGTGTTGGACTACTGGGGCTGGGGCTGAGAATAACACCTTCATTAATGTCCTGCGTGATGGGACAAACTGCATCCTCAGCAACTATGCACACAATGCAAAACTGGCAGGAGTAGCTGATACACCTGAGTTGTGCTGTCATTCAAAAGGCTTTTGGCCAGCTGGAGAATTGGGCCCATGGAAATCTCCTCAAGTTCAACAAAAGGAAGAACAAAGTCCTGTATCTGGGGAAGAATCTCCTCCCAGGCTCTGGTGTTTTGTTATAAGATTAGAGCAGGACAAAGGTAAATAAATATTTTCATTTTTTTCTGGCCCTGCTCCATCTTTTTGGTGAATCAGTATGCCACAACATTTTATTTTGCTGAGGCCCAGATGCCTTTTACAGCAGAAACTCAAATTCTACTAAAACCGGGACCACAAAAATTCCAGAGTGAACTTGCAGAGTGGAATAACAAAAGGAATCATGGTGGGGAGAAAGAAGGATGATGACATAGTTTTGCTTGTTCCTAGATTCTATGTGATTGTATATTCCAAGCCTGTGAACAGCTGAGCTGTGAGAGAAACATTTCTTAGAGAGGCAATGAGAGTGTTAGTCCAGTGCCTTGATGCAAACGGATACAAAGCCATCTTTACCTCATTATTGAGGTGAATTGACTGGAAAATTCACTTAATTAGTTTAGGAGGAAGTGTATAAGTTTGGTTGGGTTTTTTAGTTTTTTTTCCAGTCTTGAAATAATGCAATTTTAAAATCTCTGAATTTTAAAAAATGTTATTGCAGGTTTCCAATTTGTCATTTGGAACTGGGTGCTATATTCAGCTGTAACTCTCATGTTATATCTGGTGAGTAATTAGTAAACATTAGTAAATATATTTTAAAAGACATAAAGTTATTTTCTTCATTACACAGGATAATTGAATGCATTTAATTTTAGGAAATTATTTTCAACTGGTATAAGCTTACTACTTGCAACATTTTATTTTGTAAAAAGAAAATGTCTGCTTAAAGGCAGATTCAGGGATAGCATGACAATAAACTTCTGATATACACTCACATGAGGATTGAAGATGTCTAATTTAAGCTAGCAGAATTTCTGCTACAGTAACTATATTTACCAGAACCAATTCTAATTATCACATGTTTTGCTGAGAAGGTGGAAATATTTACTCTGAAGATTCGTATTCCCATTTAAGATTATTCAGAGTAATAGCTACTCACATGAATAATGATTTCAGGTTTAGGCCGTTCTGAATTTCAAGATCCTAAGGGGCCCAATGCCATTAAATATGATATATCTTTGGTATTCCTTGTAAATAATCCCATTCAATATTATAGATCCCAAGAAAATCCCATCTCTAAACCCAGCACTCAGCTAAACTCTCCATACTTTTGTTCCTTGTTAACTGAAGTGCTTGTGGGTGTGGCTCATGGTGCTGTGGATGCCAGCAGAGAATGTGTAATTCTTTCCTAAATTCAAATCTACACTTCAAACTTACTTTCTGTACTCATCAGCCTTTAAAACACAAGCATTGAAATACTGAACGTAATTTTGGATTTTAATGTTTTACATTCCTGCATCAAACCAAGCTTAAAGTCCAAGCAATTTTAATTATGTATTTAAAATAGAAAAGAAAAGCGTCAGGGCTTTTACAAGGCTCTAATATGCAAAGTGGATGTCAAGAGAGTGTTGTGATGTACAGTGAGGACAGCCATGACAACTGTTCTCTGCACAGCTTTCATGCTGTGTTTTTGATGTAACAAAAGCTCCTATATGTTGGTGCTGGGGACCATCACCCAAGATCCTCTATTTCTCTTGCTGAACTTAAAACCCATTCTGGAACAACCTCATTTGCACTGGATACCCACTTCTGCAGTTGTTTTCATCTATACAGCAGGCTAACAAGGAGAGACAGACATTGATCCATTTATCTCTGAACAGAGAGATTACTATTAGTCTCGAGCAGAACTAGTAAGGAGGCACTAATGAAGCCAGACCTTATTATCCTGTCTTTTTTTTTTTCAGTCATCTGTCAGAGTTTGAACTTGCTATTTTTCCTGTATGAGAGAGCACTAGCATGCCCTCTCTTCTCTTGCCATTTCACCTCATGAAAAACATATAAATATATTTACTTCATCCCCTTCTTTACCCCTCTTTGTACATTATTCTAATTAGGCTGCACATAAAAATTTCTTACCTGAAGCAAGAGTAGACAATCAGAAATGCATTGTGGTCTCATAAACCACAGTTTCTCAGAAAGCAGACAAAAGAAAACTAACAAAATGTGGACAGAAGAAAGATGTAGGGGAATTAAAAAGCTGTGGAAGAAATTGAAGGTTCTTGCAGTACTTGCTCATGGCAGATGGAGGCTATAAAAAAGAAGAGCCATTCGCAGCGAAACAGAGCTATTATTTGTGTTGCTTTTATGATCAAGATTATTGTTGTTAGTATTATTTTTGTCCTTTCCATGTTCTTTTTAATACATTGTCATTAACTAAAGTAGCAAAGGGGGAAAAAGGAGATATTGCTTGTTACACAATTACTTTAGACTGTTGCTTTGATAATTAGTTCACAGAAGGTGTCATCCTGGTCAATACTCTCTTCTCTGCTGAAGACAGCATTACTGTCTGATTTATGTTTTGGCTCATCCCCTTGTCCCCTCATGTTAATCGTCTGTTGTTGATAGCTGTTTAATTAAATGTGTCTGGGGAAATAGAGTGAATAGCAGTAATGGGCAACACCAGGATTAGAAACAGAACGCATAAAGCAGAGTAGATTTTGCACACTCAAATGGAAAATCAGCCAACTGCTCCCTACAAAGAAAAACTTCTGCCTTCCTAAACACCATATAAGATTAGATAGATGGATAGATAGACAGACAGACAGATAGATAGAAAATAGACAGACAGATAGAGAGATAGATAGACAGACAGACAGACGGATGGATGGATGGATGGATGGATGGTTTTGGGTGAGTTTTTGGTTAGTTGGGTTTTTTGTTTAGTTGGTTGGGGTTTTTTTTGTTGTTGTTTTTTCAGGTTTCTGTTGCTTTCTTTTCTTTTTTTTTCTTTGTTTGTTTTTTTCCTGTTTGTTTTGATTTGCATTTTTTCTGTGTTTCTTTGTCATTTGGTTGGTTGGGTTGGTTTGGGATCTTTAGTACAAGATGCCTAGTCTTCCTTGTTATTCCTTCTAGGTCTTGTTTGTTTGTTTGTTTGTTTGTTGTTTTTTCTTTCTCCCAAATAGCATAGCAGGTTTTTATCTTGGGGTTTTTTTTAAGCCACTATTTAGGGACTTTGCTGAAAAAAAAATCAGAGAAATCACATCATAGAAATGTAGATCAGGGGAAGATGTGGCGATATTCGGAACAATTTTCACTATGGCAAGGTTCAATATACTTTGTTGCCCGTAAGAAATACTTGATTTAGAAGTGATACATACTGGTAAAGTTCAGGAGCTTCATGAACCTAAGTCTCTGCATTTGGTGCATCCTTTAGCCAAATGATAAAGGGTTCTGAAGATCAAAACAGCATAGTCATTACTTTAAGAAGAGAAAGGTTTTATGGCAAATCTTAATGGTGGAGGAGAAAAAAAAAAAAAGCATGGAGTCCCCAGGTACACTTGGCACCATGACCATATTATAAAGACAAAATATTTTCTTGTTAGGTGCATATATTAATTCCTTTTTTCCAATAAAAATTAGAACTCTCCCTGAGAAGTGAATTTTCTGACTACTTTGAATCACAGTAAAATAAATTCTAGAATGATTTACATATACTTTAATGTCTGTAATGAAGCAATAGCCTTGGGAAACAAAACAAAACAAAAAACAGAAACAAAAAAAACCCCCAAACCCCCTTGTTTTTCCTATTTTTCACTTAATTCCTTTTCCTTACAGGAATGTTGTATTCTAGAAATCTGTTCACAGCAACAGAATTCATGTAGGCTCTTTAGTCTTTCTACATTAATTATAATTTTAAAACAGATTGTTTCTGGTTTTTTCTCGCCTTCTGTTCTATATATCAATTTGAAATATGCCTTCAGGGCAACTTTAGCCCATAATGGGTAAACATTCAGCATATTTAGTGTCTCAGCATCATTGGATATTGGGCCAAAATTAGGTGCAGCCTTTGAAAACTCATCTCCAAACATTAAGATCTGCAAAGTTAGCTGGACATGTCCAGAAAAATTACTGCAAAAATCTTTAGTAACGACATAAATAGCATGGAGCAGATCCTTTCATCACCACTTCTTTCTAGTTTCAGTAATATCAAAGCCAAAAAAATGCAAGAACTGAAATTAATTTAATCAGCTGTTCTTCTTATTTGAGCTGAATCAATATTCAAATTTGTGTATCTGGGTTTCAAAGCACCTGCCCTTTGGCTTTTGAGCAGAAGATTTTTCAAAGTCATGCAGTGCTTATGATAACCCCACCTTTTCTTCTTGCTGGCTTTTAGTTCCTCTAGAAAATATTCAGGTTACCTATGCCCTTGTTTCTCCTCATTTGCCATGGGTACTGATGGAAATAGATAGATATTTGTAGGAACTGCATTTCCTAGTCCCTGTGCTTGATAAAATGGCCCTGGTCAAAGCCCGTAACACTTAAGAATCCTGCATAATATCTCTGCCATTTTGTCAGTGTATAGGGGAGATGTTGAGAACTTTACATCGAAATTCACTGATGTTTTAGCTGGGGAAAAAATTGGAAAGGAAAAGAAATTTTACCTGAGATTGAAATGAATATTCTTATGAGAAAAATCAATTACAGGCTTAGCATCATGTTCTGTTCAAAATTTAAGCATACTTTTCAAAGCCATGTTCCAGTTTGAAACACTGTGAGCGATGACAAGTTGAAATGCATCAGTCACAAAGGACTCAACTTTTTTCTACTCACCTCTAGTCTCTAACTGAAACTAGGTTTTAAACATCAAAACAGAGACACTTTTCTCATGATGGTTTGCCACAAAAATATTTGAATTATTTACATATATCTACCTATTCACCACCATGCAGGTGTGCAAAGCACCTGGTCTTTCCACACACTGATACACATTTATCATGAAAAGTTTTGGCCAATAATGTGCACATGTATATACATGCATCCATATGTACACCTGGACATAAGGCAAAGTTGAATTCCACATCAGGGTAGGAATTTCATCCTTCATCAGGCACAGAAATACATGCATTCCCTAAAATTTACACTAAAACCTCTAGAACAGAATAGAGATATAAAATTATGGAATTGTTTCAGCTGGTTCTGGCCTACAAAATGTTTAATACTTCATCAGTAAAAAAATTCTGAGTATATGTTTCCAGTATAGATTTTAAAAAAAATTTATAAATTATGGACTTCTACTGCTGAAGTTCTCAAATTCTCTTCCCGTGCACAATTGGTTTGTCTTGGTCTTTTTTTAGAGACCACTGGAATAGAAAGCCTATTTCTTTTCTATAACTTTTCTGAAACAGAGAAAGGGATCAGACAGGTGTTAGAGGCAGAACCAACACATTTAAGGAAGGTCTGTTTAATTTTTAAAAGCAGCTATACTGCAGCCATGGAGGTCTTGGAAGTTCTGCTCTCCATGTTGCACATGGAAACAGTCTGGTAATTAGAGGTGGAATGAGCACACAAAAAAAATATAATATTTTTAAATGAAAATTTTTGAAGCTTTTTCATTTCAATTTACTGCACTTTGCTCAAAACATAAATATGCAGGTACTTGAGAGATCTTCAACTGTCTTATAAATGAAAAGCGAGATAAAATTATATATTCTTTAAGTATCTTTATATGGAAATGTAATAAACTGCAGTTCTTGTGACGAGACATTTAGATTAAACATTTCCAAAGAGCTGCAAAAGGTTTTAGTAGTGATGGTGGTGGTGATTGTTTGGTTTTGGGGTTTTTCTGTGAAAAATAAGGTCAGCAAGTAATATTTTTCATTATGGATGAAAGACTTAGGACTTAATTGAAATATCATTGAAAATATGCAAACTAACAAAAAAAACCTAAAAGAAAAGAAAACAACAAACAAACACAAAGACCCCAACTATGTTATCTCCAGGTTTAAGCACACTGCTGTATTTGCCAGAAAAATGGCAAAGTGCAGCTGGGGAAAGCACAGACCACATTAAAATGCATGGAATATCATCTTTCTTGGTCCATTAAACATAATTCAGACACCTGGCACACCACAGAAGTTCATCATAGACTAGAAGTGAAAGAAAGGCTAAAAGCCTGGTTCCAATCTGTGTTGACTTGGAGCTACCTGTATTCTTCAACTCATCTCCATCCAGTCATGTCTAAGAGCAATGCAGAGTTAAAGCTTGGTCCATAAAATTTCAGAATACAGAGATCTTCTTGGCATTCCAAGAAAAATATAAAAATAAATTAGCATCTTATCTCATCCTAAGTGTCTGGAACATCAGGAGTGTTTCCTCCATGTAAAAACCCATGTGTTTAATGCCTCTTGGAATATTCCTTGGAAGGAAGGAGAAACTCACTTCTCTGTAGGAACATCCCCTGTTGACATGATTTTTATCACTAAGAACCATTTGTTGGTTCATAATACTGTAAGGACAAAGAGTGGCTGCTGCTTTTGGAACTTTAATGAGTTCTGTTAATGTACACAGGATTCATGAGACATCAGTTATTGTCAAATAATTTAGAATATTAATTCACTTTCAAATATATATTTTCCTTTAATTTGTTTTCAGGAATATATGTATTTAACCTATGAGAAAATAATAAAAAAAACCTTGCTATTTCACTTGTAGAAAAACATTTTCCTTCAATTCTTGTTGACGTGGCCAGTCAATGAAACCCTGTGAAATTATAATCCAGTTTGTGTGCAATGTAAGGAGCAATCCTTACATTATAGATCCTTTTGAATTGGCAGAAAAGTTCAGAAGATTTTTTTTTTCTCTCTTCTATACAGAGGATTTGTGGTGAATAAGAATGAACCTCTGCTTTGCTGTGAAATACAAAAGCATGACCTATAACAATCTTTATCTCTCTCCCTTCACTTTATTGACAAACTTTGGGGCATCTCATCTGCTGTGAAACAGGAATTTGCATAAATCAGAACGCAGAGAGTAATTCTTTTCTTTTTCTTATTCCTACAAATTAAATGTCCACAAATAAGCTCCAAACCCTGCAATGATCCAGAGAGGTGATAAAAGATCAGAAAGATAAAGGGCTTAAAATTAAGGCATCCTTGGCCTTATGTAGTCCTGGGCAGTAATAGTATCAATTCTGTTAATTTCTTTATTTGTTTGGGTTTTTCTTCTGTAGGATGGAATTTTATTTGCTGAATTTGAAATAGGAATTTAAATTCAAACTAGAAAATTACAGAACCCAGGAATATAATTTTCATTCCAATTATGCTTTAGTTTTATCTTGCATAAGCCTTTATATAACCAAACATAATCTACAAACCCTTTCTGAAAATTTCTACACACTTTAATGTGTGCAAAAATAATACTCTGATGTAGAAGTATAATAAGACTTTCAGAATACAAACAAACAGAAGCCAGTCCATTTAAAGTCTATAAAATTTAGTAGCAAATTCAACGTTTCTGTATTTAATAGATCTTTTTATCTCTTTTATAACATTCTTCACATACACTTTTAAAATTAGTATAATTCTTCTTTACTTTATTGAAACTTTTTTTATCATTAAAACATATCTGCACACAAAACTGTATGAGATAATGTTTCTGCTTAGAGAAAAACAGGTAGTCTATGTGAAAAGTACTGTAGTCAGATACTGAACTATAACATTTTTGAATTAAGAGAAAAAAGTCTACAATAGGAGTTTATTACTTTATTACACTCTGTGGCTTCATAATTTTATACACAATTTGAGTTCCATATTATCATTAACATTAAAGTTCCTACAGGCATTTCATAGTGTTATAGCAAAGGTTTTTGGTGTACCACAAAAGTTATAAAAGTATGCTTAATGCAAATCAGATTATAAATATTTCAGGATGTCTTTCAACAGGACCCTATAGAATTTCACACTCATAAAATTACCTGCAATATTTTTATGTGAAGGAGAGGATGCACTATTTTTGCTGCTAACATCTCACAAAAAAAGAGGTGACTATAGTGCAGACACAGAAAATACATCAAAGAATTTGCCCCGTTTTAATGGTTAACCACTCAAAAATAAGGTGTGAGAATCATCTCCAGAGTTCAGATGCCTGTGTGTAACCTAGATGCTTAATTTCTCATAATAATATTTATTTTATTTCACTTAGTAACAGTACAAGATTATTTTCTTAACAGACCCTAATAAATTCTCTTGACCACCGCCTGGGTTGGATGTTGAACACAATTGGCAGAGAGAAGGTTATCTGACCTCCAATTGCTGATTTAAAAGTGGAAGTCACCCTTAGGTCCTGTGCAGTGTCTGTCAGCTTCAGGCATATTTCTTGTATATTTACATGTATCTATTAAAAAACTTGACAAAGGAAATGAACAAAATTGGCACTGTGGAGCAAAAAAAAAACCAACCAACACCCTTTGTTTTGATGAAAGGATGCATTGTTTTATTTTCTTGGGTATTTAAAGACTACAACAATGCAAATCCACACACACTCCAGCAGTCAGGGAGATACACCTGTATGCTGCCAGGAATATAATTCAGATTCACAGAGAGAGATGGTCATTCGGGGAGAGTGTTAGCAATGTTAACATGGACAATAGGTAGCACTGCTGTTTTCCTCAAGGACAGATTATCATAGATTATCTCACATCTCCAAGAGTAAATTTTTTGCTTCACAAGAAAACTCAGAAAAAAGGCATCAACAAAAAAAAAACAACAGTGATAGAAAATGTTTGAAAAAAATAGCTAAAAATTTTTAAAAAACACAAAAAAACCAACCCCCCAAACCTGTAAAAGATAAACACACAAAAAATGAACACATAATTCTACATATCCCCAAAAACCAACAGAACAGACTAACAAAAAAACCAACCAACCAAAGAAAAGACACAAACAAAACACTCCACACGAGAAGAAAACAAACAAACAAACAAGCAAAAAAATCAATCCTATCTTAAGAAAAACATCGGAGGAAATCTTATGAAAGAAAACTATTCCTGGACTACAGCAAATATTGAAAGGGAGAAAAGGAATAACACCTGTCTATCTGTGACCATTAAGACTATGAGATGCTGAGGTTTGCTCCTGCCTATTACAAAATTCCAAACCTTTATGCCATTGTTTGTCCTGGAAATGATCTTTAGCCCCATGTAATGAGGACTGAATTTCCTCACTTGTCTCAGTTTCAGACCTGCAGTTTCATAAAGTAACAGAATCCCTAACAAAACCCAGGGAATACTGCAGTCTTTCCCAAGCTGAGCCATGTAATTTTTCTCTCTGTTACACTGCTGATCAGCTGAAAAACCCATGATAGGGCACTCTGTCTAAAAGTTCCTATTTACTGTCAGTAATTAACCCCTAATTCAGACGCTGGGCAGATAAAGATAATCAAAGTATAAAACACCTGGTGTAATTGGAGCTTAAAAATGTCTTCTACCACCTGTATATTTTGCAGTATATGCATTTTCTTTCATCTCCATGCCACAAATCCCTGCTCAGAGGGGTAATTTGTCCTCATGAAAAGCTATGGTTAAAATCCTCTTTTTTTTTTCTTTTTTTTCCCCCACCTCTCTCAGCTTGTATCTGTACACAACATCTTCACAGAACAAGTGTTTATACTTACTTTCTGATAGAGATATGACTTATAATTTAAAATGCTGAAATTGTAGGACTTCCTCCTATAATTGCATTTCATATCCTTCCATGAAAAGAAAATGTATGTAAGGAAAACACCTGAAGTCGTCAGGTAATTTAAAAAAAAATAAAAAATGCACTTCCCAGTGCAAATCAGTGGGACACAGGAAAAGGTTCATGCCAAATATTTAAAAGGCTCCCACTCAGAGAAAATAATCCATTGTTTTTCATTGTGGAAAATGCTCAGATCAACCTGCAGAGCAATAATTCTGATTTTTGCATCAGGTTCCCTGGCTCTAATTCGCTGTTTGCTGACAAGCATCTTTTGATGACAACCATGGGACCAAGTGTAGCTGGCAAGAAATGTGTTGTTGCCATTAGTGAGAAACACCAGATTTATTCAGAGATGAAGAGATTCTTTCATCAAGGGGCTAGACACAGTCAGAGTGTGTTGTGCTATTGGCACCCAGTAAACAAAAATCAGGTTGACTGCTGTGACATGTGAGAAGAAAAGAGGTGAGTACAAGCAGACAGCTGTAAAATGATGGGGTACCAAGCTCTCCAGGAAGAGGAAATCCGAATTAAAAGTGTGAATATCCTTGGGGGTCTATGCCCAACGCGCCAATCCCAGTTGTCTGACATTGGACTGATGGCATATGTCCTTGTCCGTGGGCTCTTTGTAGAACAAAACAGAAGATCTCACATCTTTCATAATTTCATAGGGAGGGGAATTTGTACCACAGGACTGGAAGAGACTTCCTAGATCACAGATCATAGGAAAGTGGGTAAATTGTGTGCATTCCAAAAGAGCCAAGAGAATATTAATGCTTTCTCCTTCACCATGGATCTAAACGTCACAAAATTATAATCCAAATCAAGAATAAACTCACTCTTATTTTCCACTAATTTATTTAATGTCAGGCACAATTTGTCTTCTTCAATATCCCATTTTGAAGTATATAGAATTGGAGATCTTTGGAAAACTTTGCACTAGTCTACATCTCTTTACCAATACTTCTGGCTGATTTATCAGTTTGAAAATATATTATAATCTGCATAAAAATGGAGTTTGCTAACTGCTTTGGAATAATCAGGTCTGAATGTAATTCCTTTTGGTATCCTCATTTGAACACCACATCAATCATGATGACCTCTTTTGATAATAATGTTACCGTAATATTTAATTTCATATTAATTCCATTATAATTTAGTAGGCATTCATTCTAACAGTAATTCCTATGGAATTGCATCTGACATCCCCATGAATACCAAAATAACTCAGTACGATAAATGTTATTACACTGAATACCAAAGGAGGAGATAATGATTTGCTATTTATAATAAAATGTTGCCTGCAAAATATTAGTGGACATTACTGCCTAGTGTTAAGGATGCTCCTGTGTAAATCTGTTCACATCCAGCCACATCCTGAATGTCTCCCCATGTGTGCCAACATGAGCTTGAGGGGAGTTGCTCAGATACCTTTTTTCCAGACTCAGGATACCTGTGATTTATCATCCTCCACTGAACCCACTCTATCAGGGATCTCACACTGAATCCCACAAGCCAAACCTCAGCAGCCTGTCAATAGGAAAAGCTTGAAAGAGCTCAGAGATGGTTTCCAGCAGTGGTTGTGTCACAATGCTGCCTGATAGCCTCATTTCTCATTAGTGTTAAATTAGTCTCTCCATGCAATAGTAAGAGGAACTTGGCTCTTTGGCAGCTCTGCCTGTCAGATGAGGCACACATATGAGCTCTTGTTCAGTATGCATCTACACACAAAAACATTTATCTATTTTAATATATTAATATATATTAAAATATTTTAATATGTAAATGTATATCTGTGCCCAGTGCCTATACATCTCAGTTGACATATATATAGCTTATGGAGGCAGAGTGAGTGGGAAAGGTGGTTGCCAGCACGATCTTGCAGAACAAATGAGGTATAATTTGTTCTCAGCTTTCAGACACACCATCATTCTTGAGGAAATAAGCCTGGCTAAACCAGAGTACAGGTATCCCTCACTTGTCTGGATAATAGCCCCAGGCCATTGGGGACCACTTCCAGGGTTCATGGCATCCTAAGTGTGAGATTAAAGACAAACTGGTGCCTCAGGCTTTGCAAAGCTTCATGCCTTCCGTTTCTACAAAGCCTTCTTGTGAGACTTGCTGCAGCCTGGGAAGGCAGCTGTTTACAGTCTTATAAAAACAGAAGAAAATTTGGTATATATTCTATTGCCAGCATTTATGCAACAAATAACTGGCATATGTATGATTTGGGAGGTATGTGAAGAACACAACATTGTGCACTTCTATTGAAGAAGTACCAATTAAGCCTAAGGTTCAGATGAATTATTTTTTGCCATTATTTACCATGGCCCCCATCAGCAATGCTGTAGCAAGTCCAGGTACCTGGGACGTGTTTCCCCAGCACAGTGTCCAGTCTGGGCACTCTACCAGCAGCAGGATTTGTAGGTCTAAATCTCCCACAGATCCTACAATCAGCAGTGTGGTCTCAGTAACACCTCCATCAAGACAGCAATGGCTAAAGGGGTGGAAACAGGAAACAATTATATTTTACGTTTCTCTGTGAACCACCAGAATCTGTTTCCAGATATTCTGGATATTTAGTTGACTAAGAGGTTCACACATTTGCACAGCTCTATCTAAACTGCAACTTGATCTCTTGATCTCTCCTTTTGCTGCAATTTCTTTGTAGCTGAGTGGAAATAAACTCAACAACAGTCCCTTCCCATTTAATTCTTTAAGTCTTGAAAATTCACTTCCATGCGCATTCTGTGTGCATTGATTACTCTCATTGAGAGTGAACATACTAAGAAAATAGAAAAACGAACAAAATACCACAATAACCCTGAGTTTTCCCCATTCCTTCAGACAGCCATAGCATTCATTTGTCCCTCTAAGTGGGAATTCCCTTCTCCAACCAGCAATTACTGTGTGATGCACCTTAAGGAATAACCTATTCATGAAGACACCAATGTCATCCTGAAGTATTTAACACTTTTATAAAATAGCAAAGGGACCAGATTCCTGAAGTAACCCCAAAAAGAATTCTGCAAAGATAGAAGAGGGTATATCAATGCAGCATTGAAGGTGTTCAAGCCTTAAACAGCCTCTGCTTGAGAGCCAACAGCATGGAAAGGGGAAAGGTGTTGGCCAGGGATACTGCCAGAGCCACAGCTTGCCAAGCTCATAAACTGTGTCAGCACATCTAAATAAGAATAATGTGTACAAACTTGTGCTAGGCTTCTGTGCCCTGCTGACATAGCATACAGACTTCATCTCAGACTGAAGTGTCAGGTGTTTTTCCAAAAGCAGAAGAGTCAGATTCTTCCATTCACTTCAGACCTTCTTAAAGTCTGATATTAAATAGGCCATTAAAAAGAGAGTATCTCAGATGCTAGTTAATAATTGCTGTAATGGGACATAATATTCCACTGCCAAGCAACTACCAGCACAAAACACAGACAGATTGGCATATACTTGTTTCACAATACTCTAATGGCATAACCTGAAATGAAATTCAGAAGTTCCTTATCAAATGATGATTCAGCACAACACTACATGCAGCTTAGAGTTAACACCAAAAGTCTTCCAACCAGTAAAGGTAACTTATAAATTTCTTTTCAAGTAGGTAGCTGCATATTTCACCTCAAAATCACAACTTTTTTGTTTTTCTGCAGAAATGCTGAATCCTTTCTGTTTTCTGCGAATCGGCTGTTTTGTTTTTTTTTTTCTGTTGGCTGCAAACTGAAAATCAAAGAAAACTTAAAAATTAATTTTTTAATTAATTTAAAATATTTTAATATTTTTATTAATGAAGATAATAATGTACACAGAGAAAATTATCAGTCCGATAGGAACTCTTTATGATTTTTATCAATGTAAATAGAATAAACCTGTGTTCAGCAATGAAGTGTGGCTCATAATAACGTTGATCAGTGTACAGAAAGGGGCTGAAGCAGTTGCAAAATCCAATCTGTGAGCACACTCTGGCACTGAATTGACATGCCTTTTTATTCTGTGTAGCCCACAGCTGGGTTTTGTGCTTGTGTGCACCATTTGACTTGCACATGAACCCAAGAAGTGAATATGAACTGTTAATAATGCTTACACTGTGTTCAAGATTTTTTTTTTTAGCTCTTTCTCACAGTGGTGGTCGGCACTTCTCACATAGAATTAAGTACTGTTGGCTGTAAATTAGCAAGCTAGAACACAATTCAGCTGTAAAGCATGCAGGAGAATGAACATAGATCAGTCAAGTCAGCTATTTACAGAGTTTTTGCCTTAGAGATATGTTTTACTGTCTGTGCTGTGGAGATACAGAGTACAAATTATTTTTATTCTTGACACTCTAAAAGTACGGTAGACTGCAATTATGGCAACATTTCAGAAAACTCCAAACTCTGGTATCTCTCCTACATATACACACTGAAGGAAACCTTTCACTGAAATTCTTCCTTTTGTTCAGAGTATGAAGTAAAACTAAATGCCCTCTTGATAAAACGTGGCTGCTGCAATTAAAGCAAGAGTACAGGAAATTAGGAACACTACTGCAGCACTGGAAAACTGAGTCATATATTCAGATGATGACCACATAATTCAATTTTTTAAAATTAATGTAATAGCTGCCCACAATAGGGTTTTAGCCTTCCTGACAGCTCTAGATACAAACTAAGAAACTAAGTAGAACACAGACAGAACACTTTCACTGTGTGCATATAGGTAGATTTTGAACTAAAAGGTGCTTACAATACTGAATGTAGGACATCACGATGCTGTACCAATATGTCTATTCATGACCCTGGCAAATGTCCTGTGATTCCCAACAGCTGATAGCTACATTATGATTTTCATTTCCCTAATTTGAAAATCAGAGACTTACATGCAATTTGGCTGGTATTGTTGTTGTTATTATTACTATTATTATAATTATTTCTACCACTACTACAATTAGTGCTGCATCCAAAGCAATGTGACCACATGGCTGAGAAAGGTGCTGTGATATCAGTTGTCCTAAAAAGTTTGAACCATCTGCTAACATTTATAAAGATGAGAGTAAAATTCCCCAATAACCAGAAATGTAACATTAGCTCTATGAAGACCATGATACTTAGGGGCCCAATGCCCACAAATGCAGACCCACTGCTCTGGAACAAGCTCCTAGAGCTTCCCTTTACAAAGTGGGACAAAGCCTCCACAAACCCTTGTCAAACACAAAAGCAGGTGATTTGACCCAGGGATGCTTTGCCCCTTGAGACCCCCTGCAGTGAGATGGGATCAGTTTCCTTGGGGCTGTGCCCTATACTTGTAGGATGCTCTCAGGGCCTTTGACCTCAAGTTTGAAGTCACAGAGAGGCCACAGTTCAAGGCAAGGAGACTTCTCTGGCACCTCTTTGGGGAACATGTCTGTGCAGCATCAGGAGCTTGATCCAAGTGGCATCAAGGCATTAGAAGCCCACCTGCACTGCAGACACCTAGATGTATTTCAAGAGGAGAAAGAGCAGAGTCCAGTGGTTGCAGTGCCACAAGCTGAAGGAATGTAGCAACATGTTGACAAGGGATTGGAAGAAGGGTGAAACACCTGCAAGGAATTCCAGATACCACACAAGCCACTGAGTACCATCTGCTGCTGTGTGAAAATGATGTGAGCTGTGCAAAGGGCATGACACTCAGAGCTCTATTGAAGACAGTAGAAATAGCTGGAATGATCTCAGTGATGCTGCATCTGCATCTGGACAAAAGGTGCAGCAGCAAATGACCCTGCTGATACAGCAGCCTAGTAACCCACAAGCCCAGTGGGGTGGCATCAGATCCCTGGTAAGGGCACAGGTGGACTAATGCACTATAGGGAAAGAAATTCTGTGGTAACAAAAGTCCCTTGAGTGCCAGCTCGTCATCTGAGACAAGATGGACTGGGTGCAGAGAGGCATAATTTCTGATTGAAACCAGTTCAACTCCGTAGGTCAGCCCCATAGGTCTGGTCCAGTCCAAAAAGAACTTGCACAATCTAGATTCTAGAGCACTACATTTTATTTAAACAGCAAAAACACAGGGTCAGGTTCCTGGGGACAAATGCAGAAGCTACAGATTAACTACTTATACATTTACATATGAGAAATACACTAACTACAGAACTGCTATTAATGCACTAACTGCTTAACTATTAATTGCTCTTAATATACAAAGGGGTCCCCAATAGGCTGTGTGAGCAAACGCCCACTGGCCCATCTGTGTGCATGAGGATTCTCTCCAGGGCGACCAGGAAGACTCCTTGGAGCCTGCTGACAGCCCACTGCACTCACTCAGGACTGCTCTGCTGCCAGCAGATGTTGGGGGTTTCAACCCTTTGGAAGTCTAGCAGCAGGCTGATCTCCCTGGGAAGTCATTTGCCTACGACAAAGTGCTCAAGGAGTTTCTTGTGCAGGGAGCAATGCACACCATCCAAGATTCCCTCAGGCACTGTGTGGCAGTCGGGTTTTTACAGTTGATTTGTTGTAATAGTTTCTCTTGTGATTATTTGTTTTAGGTGTTTTCATTGTAAGTTTGTAATGGTATGTTCCATGTACCCTGTTGATTCCCCAGATAGTTTGTCCCTGATGTTGTTTACCTAAGTTCTTCCTGCCAGCTGAAGTAACAATCCCCATGCCATTCTCCCTGATACCTCCCCTGTCTCCTTATTTGTTCCCAAAGTGCCACCCCTGTCCCCTGCCTGTCAAGGGAATGTACACCCCTGTTCTAGAATCTTCCCTATGCGTCATCCTTTTCTCGGTAATCTATTGGCAAGCCAAGCCTGTTCCCTCCCCATTTTATCTCCCACTGGTTAATTCTTACCCTATACTCCTCCCCTGCTGTTCGTCCATTGACCAAGAGCTGTATCCTCCCCTTGACTCTCCCCTCCTTAAAAACAGCTGTTCTCCCCTTAAAACCCATTCACTTGTTCCTGGATCCTCCTTGGGAATAAAAGCTCTTGGAACCCAAACAAGTGGCCCCTCTCACTTCCTTTGTTTCAAATCCTTGGTGTAGGGAGCGCTGAACTCCTGGAAGGTCAGGACGGATGGAGACGAGACATCTCTGTGTTACAGAATTTCTGAGAGAGAGGGCATGATTTATGTCTGGAGTGAGATCTGAGCTACCTCAGTCTAGGCCTCAGATTTGGGCCTTGTGAGGCCTTCCAGCCTGTGGCGCAGTTAGAAATTAAGAGCTTGTGGCGCAATTAGAAATTATGTTAAGGTAACTACAAAGTAATGAGCTATCTGAGTGTGAATTAGAGTACAGTTGCAGTGTGAAAAGTTTGACCACCTTAAGGCAAAGGTAAACAATGTTAGCTTGCCAATCAGAGTGCCTTTGTAAACTGTAAACTATATAGAAGTGTATATAAACTGCCATCTTCTCTTGAATAAACAAAGAATGTAGCATTGATCATATTGGTTGGATGTGCGCTCTGTCCAGTCCAGCTTTCTTGTCTTATGAGATCCCTGGCATTGTCTCTGAAGTCAGGTCTTGAAATTATGGTTTATTGTAAAGGGTGTGGGTATGGAGCCCTGCTTGGAGCTGCCAGCCCCAGCTTGTGGCAGGCCCCAAGGAGTGGGGTCAGGGAGAGATCAGGGGAGAGGGAGAGAGAGAGAAAGGTAGCAGGGGCGGGAGAGCATGCCAAGAGGGCGTCCGGTCCCCTGGACATGCCTTATCACGGGGCTTCAAAGTGGACAGGGAACAGGACTTGGGCCAATGGGATTACAGATACCTGATGCTTCAGGGGAGGGTTATGGGTGTGGATGAACCATACATTTTGAGTGGTGAGACAGAACATTCCATTTGACCCTTGGACCTGCTGGTAGGTAGAGGGCATTGTTCAATAAAAGGGGGGATTGCCTTCAACTGTCTGTACTATTGTTTTCTAGTTGTTTAGTGACCAAGATTTGGTATCTCAAAACCTGTTCTCATCTCAATCTCGCTTATAGTTTCTGCATTTTCCAAATCTTTTGCCAGGCAATCATATTTATAAGGCTTTCCTATTTCATCTTCCCCAACACTCGGTGTGGGACCTTGCCTGCTTATCTGCCCAGAATGCCCTGCTGCCACAGGATCTGTGTACCCCTGTGTACACCACCACCCAGCGAAATCTCAGAAGAGATTCAGGGCGGCCACTCCTGATATGATCCTAAAGGGTGCGGGCTAGCCAAAGAAAACCACCCTAGCGACCGAACCGTATCAGAAAATGCAAGTGGGAAATCTCACCAAGGCCCTTTGCAGTAGCTAACCAACCTAAGAATACTGAAGCCGTGAACTTCTTGGATTTGTTCCAATTACACATTTTAGCATCACAATCTTCGCTAAATTCTGTATACTCTCCCTTTTGGAAACTGATTCTGTTTTGTCTAGTCTTGGATTAAGGTGATAGTTGGGGTGAGGGTAGTAAGCTGGCCAAGGGAGCATGGCCCTCCTTGGAAGCATGATGGATTGCCATTCCAAGCTTGATCTCCGCAGATACGGAACACTCCTCAGGGAAGCACCTTGATTTGGGATGAGGACCAGGTTCTTGTGGTGAATTGCACCAGTTTCTCACATAAACTTTTTTGACATATGTAATCCCCACTAATGTCTTACACTCAAAATAGCCCATTGTGAGGCTAAGGAGGATTCCAACAGATCCAGTTCTTGGGGTTCTTCTGGTGCATGCGGCAACCTGTTAGGTTGTCTCTGCTTCTTTCTTCTTTGCCACGCTGCTTGTTGTTCTGTTTGTGGTTTGGCTAGTCTGGGTCTGAAGTTGTTAGAGGGTCCAGATACAGTTTTGTACATCTTCCTGGAATCCATCTGGGGCCTGCACCTGTTGAAATGCAAGCATACTCTCTCCCCCAAGTAATTAATCAGAAAGGGCCTTGGATTTGCTTCATTTCGGGATTCTTGATCAGCACAGGTGGCTTCTCCTCAAGATGAGCTGGGGTGGAATTGGAGAACTGCCTGACAATGGGGAGGTTTGGTTCTGTACAGGAGTTACTCAAGAAGTTATTAACATACAGAGTCTTACAGAGCCTCTCAATGGGAGATGAGGTCTCAATCCCCCCGTGCTACTGATCAAGGACCTGCTTCATGTTTTGGTGGACCCTTTCCATGATGGATTGTGCTGTTGGATTATGAGGGATGCCTGTGGTGCATCTGATTGGTCCAGGAAATCTCTGAACTGCTTAGAAGGGTAAGGTGGACTGTTATCTGTTTTCAATGCTTATGGTATTCCTAAAGTGATGCAGGGGTGAAGCGTATCGCAAGGGAGGAACCAGGTGAAAAAGCAGGAATAAGAAAAGGCAATGGAGAGTCACCATTTTGATTATCAATGAGCAGTCCTAAGATGGCGGGAGATAGGGGCCATGTTGGCCAATAGAACTTAATAAAAAGGGAGAAGAACTGGGATAAAGGAATGCAGGTGGACAGGAAGTGAGGTTAGGGCCCAACTTAGCATGGCTGGTACTAACTTGAGAGTGAGAAGAGAGGAGTGAGAGGTGGCAGGAGGCAGGTGGCTCTCCTGTGCCACAGGGCAGGTTCCACTTCCAGACCCATACCTAGGGAAAGGGAGTAGGAATGGGGAGGGAAGAAGGTGACAATTGGGTGAATGAAGTCCCGAACTTTCTCTTTTTCCATTTCGTAACTTATAAATCACATTGAATAAAGGGTAGTATTTTTCAATCTTAAAATCCCCTTTAACTTGTTCACAATACCAAGATTTTCCCACTTTATCCCAAAACTTAACTGAAGCAACATCTTCCCAGGTAATACCCAGAAAGTGTTTAGATAAAAAGTGAATAAGAGACTTCAAATTCCCCTTCAAGAACTTAACATCCCCAGTAACAAGGGTTCCCCTTACTTGGAGATAAACCTCCCGTTCCACAACAGACAGCTTAGTTCCCAGTGTGGTTTACTTAAAATTTCCTCATCCATGAGACAAAGGAGAATACAAAAGTAAAAACGACTTGTGGTAGCACCCTCTCCTGGTACTCTTAAAAACTCTCACCAGACCCAACAAGTCAAATGAAAAGGGTCTCATGGCGGATCTGTCGATTCTGGCCGATCCTCTGCAGTAAACCAACACTTCAACACTTCCTGAGCTGCACCGATGAGGGCTGTCAGCTGGCCCTTCAGGGATTACTTCAGGAAAATCAAAGTAATCCCTTGTGGGAGCTGAAGCTCTGAAGTGATTTGCAATCCAGGGACAAAAGTCCACTGGAGAGTACTCTCAGGGCAACCTCAAGAGGTCCCTGTTTGGTCACCAGCTGCAGTGGCAAGGCAGGAGCTGCTGAAGCCACTGCCTTCCAAAGAGCGTCTTTTCAAGGGGATAGCTCAGACAACGGCGTGCTCACACCCCGAGATGGTATCTGAGGGTCAATGAAGGAAAAACAGGAGGGATTCTTTATGTGGTGTTCCTGTGAAGTTTATTAATGGTGCAGAAAAGGGAACCAGGGACAAAGAGCCAGGCACAAAGAAGGGACCAGGAAAGAAGGCTCCCAACAAAGTAGGGTTCAGGATTACACACAGAATAAGAGAAGTCAGAGCATCAGGCCTGAGTGCCAATGGGTTGAGGGAACAGGTGCTGTATAGAAGAAGGACTAGAGAGCAACAGCCAACTAGGATTCAGGGGAGGAGTTGCAACTAATGGGGACCAATAGGGAAGGCAGGAGCATTGAACCTTCTAGAACTGGGGAGGAGAATAGGGATGACATAACTGGGAGCATTAACATGTAACCACAAGGAACTGTAGGAGTACCTCTTTTTACATCTCTCTAACCTAAAGAGGTGTCTCCTCCCAAGGCATTCTTACCTCAGCATCCCCTTGCATGTCCTGAGATGCAACAGCCACC
Organism: Chloebia gouldiae; assembly: GCA_003676055.1. Classification (NCBI taxonomy): domain Eukaryota; kingdom Metazoa; phylum Chordata; class Aves; order Passeriformes; family Passeridae; genus Chloebia; species Chloebia gouldiae. Next base: position 4,937,267 of record QUSF01000029.1, read on the forward strand.
AGCAGGTCCTCCTCGGAGCCCAGGTCACATCTTGGGTCTATATTTTACACATAGAGGTTAGTGTTCCTTTTTCTTCTGGGTTTAAACCTGTTCATAACAGCTGTCCACGCTGATGACTTCTTGCAGCATTGGGAAGAAAGGATTGGACAAGCTGTGTCCAAAGGCATGTGTCAAGCTGTCCATCAGAAACTTCCCTTGGCTCAACCTCTGTCCAAGTCCAGGACAGGCCACTGCATGTGCTCCTCTACAAACCTTCAAAGCTCACTTTCAAAAGCCTGGATTTTGGCTTATTTTGCTTCAGATACTTCTTTTTCTCTTCCCACATTTCTAACATCATCTTCTTCATTTGAGTCACCACTGAGGCCAACTTCTTCACTTTGCTTGTCTTCCCCCACATTCCCACCATCCTTTGTTTCTTCAGCATTTCAATCCTGATTGTCTTTTTTTTCCTTTGCATCCAACATTGTCCATTTCATTTGGGCCATCATTGTTGCATTGGTCTTAATTTCCTTTCTTACTGTCCTCCTGTACATATGCAGAACTGTCTACTGCTCCTTCCTTCTCCACAGCATTGCCAAATGCTCCGAGTTGCTGCGGGAAGTCTCCTCCTGGCCACTGTGGTCTAGGTCACAGCTCCTCTTTTCACAAGCTAAACTACAAGCCTAAGAGCAGCACCAGGACTGCAGCAAGGGCCAGAAATGCCACTGCTGCACAGCAGCCCAAAGCAGAATTCCCCATGCCCCATCACTTTGATCCAGGATGCCCTGCTCAAGCTTAGCAAGCATCCAAACCATTTGATCTTTGAGGTATTTGTGGAGTGTTTCCACATACTGCCATCTAGCCCATCTTCCACCCCCTTTGGGGACTGGAGAAGGCTGTGCCCAAGCCAGACAAGGAACACTATGACCACTGTGGCCTGCTGCAGCAGGGAAAGAAGGGATGAGTGCAGTAGGCAGGAATGATGGAAGGGAATTGTGGTGGGGAAGAAGGGATAAAAGTGTAAAGGGTGTGGGGCAGGAAGGAGAGGAACCACACACCTGGAAGGCACCAGGGCCTGTATCACTGTCCAGCAGCAGCAGCAGCCACTGTGTGCCATGCCCAAGGAACTGTTGCAAGTTGCTGGGCTTTGATGTGACACAGCCCACTGGAGCCAAGGCTAGCTCTTGTGAAAATGCTGGCACTGTGCCTGGAGCAGGGAACTACCAAAGTGTGGGTTCTGCCTGCAGCTGAACCTGATGAGCCACTGCTCAATGGTGCAGGATCCAATAACTGTGGTGAGGACCAGGCAAAAGAGAAGGAAGAGGCTCCTCAATTATGAGGTTCCACAGGGAAAGGTTTATTCTTGGTGAAGGATTCAGAAGCAAAGAGCCCTGAGCACCACTGTGCATGGAGGTTTTATACTATTACACATCAGGGGGTGGATACAAATAACTGACCAAAAGGGAATGAATCTGCTGGGGAGGAGTGAGGGGATTACATCAATTGCCCGGGGCTAGCTGGGGTAGACGGGAGAAGAGGAAAGGTCACATGGGCCAATGGGGCTTTGAGGAATAGGGGAATTTCAAAGGGGTGGTGCAGTCCGGGATTGGCTGAAAACTGACAGGTAAGGTTCAGGGAAAAAGGGCTGGGTTACACTGACAGGCAGGAAAGTCGCTGGAACAAAGGGCAGGGAATGGCATGAAGGGCAGCTTCAAGGAAGGATACAATTCAGGGACCAACCAACTTGGGGAAAACCTGGGGATACATCAGAACAAACCATTATACAATAACTGATAAATGTAAACAGAAACGGCAACATCTCCCCCTTTTTCAGAAACAGGCGATAGGGTGGTGTTTCAAATCAGGGTATAAATCATGAAACTACAGAGAGGGAAGCTAGGAGGTAGGGGTTTCTGTCACATTGACTTCAGGGTAGGTAGAAGTCGCTTAACAGAGGATGAACAAAATTTATTGAGACTACAAAACATAATCAAAACTATAGCAATAACTGAAAAGAACCAAAGAATTGTCTTTATAATGGAAGAGAGACATCCAGAGTTCCCATCCTTGAAAGATATTGTTCAACCAGTCCGCAGATTCCTGCTTGACGTCTGAAATTATTTCCTTTGTCTTCCTTAGAGAGGTATGGACATCTGCACTTTCAGATGTTAGGTTTAAACAGCAGACACCCTCAGATTCATTGCACTCAGAAGTACAAAGCAGCAGCAGAAAGTTGATGGCTGCCTGATTTTGAAGGGCAGCTTGTGTAGTTGTTTCCTCGTCTGCTAGCAGGTCACTTAGAGAATTTGATGTTAAATTTGCTTGTTTCACTACCCAACACTCTAGGCAGCCTAATTCACCTAGAACCTCTGCTCCTGATATCCATGGCAAGAACAATGAGACAGCAGTTCTTTTAGGATTTGGCCAATGCACAATTTTGAAACCAAAATTTCAGTCCAAATTATTAATACTTCTCTTTTGGATAGCCAAAGTTTTTCTTTTGCTCCCACAAGGCATGAAAAACTTGCATAGTATTTGCCAGTGCTACATCACCTCATTGCTGTCCCCTGTGTGCACCAAGGTGGGGGAGGCCATCATCCTCCACTACAGAGATGACTCTGGGAGGTCATGGACCAGACACTGAGGCAGGGATGCCTTAGGAAGACTCTCCCTTTTAGTTCAGGGTCAGGGACTTGAATTGTTCCCAGAGCCCTCTGTTCTTCTATATAAAACAGCCCTGCCACTCAAACACTGTACCACTCCTCTGTTCTAGAAGACTCTGTACCCCTTGTCTACCAATTGGCCTCTGGCACAAACCACTCCCCTCTCTGCTCCCCATTAGTTGTAGTATTATCACCCTGCCACGTCTTGAGCCCAACGCTGCCAGAGACGATCTTTGGTCCACCCCAGCTAGCTCGGCCTGGGACGATAGGGCAGTGAAAGGCATTCACCGCTGGACCTGGTGTGGCTTTAGGGAGCGCCTTCATGGATCAAAAGGCAGCTGATCCCAGCGGCAATAAGAGGAGGCGTCACTCTCCTGGGAATAACTCCGAATTTATTAAGACTCTGAGGGAGACCCCCAGAGCCCAATCAAACACGAAAGGCTCCAGCAGGAGAGAGCACGGGAGTGCTCTGAAACAGTAACATTTATAGGGAGGGAGGGGAAATCCAACCAGCCAATAGGGAAGAACATGGGAGTGGCTCTGTCAAGGATAGACATCTAGGGTACCCAATTGGGGAGAGGCAGGAGAGGGACCCCAGGCCCTTGCCCAATCAACCGAGGCCCTCTGTGGAAGCTTCCAGAGAGATGGGA
>QUSF01000029.1:4940568-5057104 GCA_003676055.1 Chloebia gouldiae
CATCACCCCATCCTAGCTCCTCCCTCCTTCCCCATCCCCATTGGTTTGTTTGTACCCTGACTCCTCCTACACCCTCTTGGATATATACCTAACCCCTCTGCTGCTGGGGGTTTGGGAGCTCACAGTGCCTCATGTGTGTGTGCCTGCAGCTCCTGTGAGAGAGATCAGCACCCTCTCTCCCCAGCCTCTTGATCTCAAAACCCTTCAGCTGTGGCTGTGAACCCTCCTACCTATCCTACCCTCCACCTCACCTGTATCCTACCCTCCCTGGACCCTCCATCGTTCCTGCAACAAGGCCCAGTTGGATCCTTCATGTCAAGAGCCTTCCTTCATCCTCTGGTCGGGTACACATTACAATATCTGGGCCTGAGTGCAAGGTGGGCTGGGGAAGCGGGTTGTCTGGATTGGGAGGAAATCGCTCTCGGGAGGGCAGTCACCCCGACAGCGCCTGCCCAGAGATTCCTGCAGGTGCTGTCCTTGTGTGCTCCCACAATGACCTAGTACTGCAGACTGCACTTGACCAAGTGGTTAAGGTTTAACATTGGCAGGTGTCATGGTTTGACATGGAAGGGAATTTTCTCGGAAGGAAGAGGGTAAAGCCAGTCAGTGATTGGGGTTGGATATTAGCACTTGGGCTGATCAATTGAAGACTGGACACGCCTGTGAGAACACAGAGGGGTTAAAAGCCAGAACTCCCAGGGGAACTTTCTCTCTTTGGTTCCAGTCAGAGTGCAGTGCAGACTCTACCCTGCCCGGCCTGTGGCTGGGTGAAGGAGAGGAAGTCCTGTGGTCTGACTGAGGTAGGCTGAAGGGTGGAAGGACTGGAACTGGGCTGACCCCTGCAGATGAATGGTGGAGGGAAATCTGGGATGTCTCCATTCCTCCCCCAGAGTCTCTCTGGAGAGAGAGAGAAAGAGACAGCGACCGTCTGTCAACAGTACACCACGGGGAAGGAGGGGGGGGCAAAGAAAGGTACCCAGCCATGGGAGCCAGAGATCCAGGCAGAGAGCCAGGTGTCTGGGGAATCTGAGACTTTTAACTCTTCCTTGAGAAATGAAAGCTTTGTGAAATATTACTCCTCTCCGGGTTGAAAGAGAGCAAGAGAGACAGCCTGGGACCTGGGATGTTAGGAAAAGAAGAGAAAATGATGGAGTGGCTTTTGGCTGGACTTCTTGTTAGCCATAGACTGAACCAATTTTCTCCTCCAAGAGAGAGACTGTATTTTAGGAGGATGCTGGTGAGCCAAGAGACCTGCTTCAGCATCTGAGAAAAAAGACAGGAGTGGAGCGAACAGAGAAATGTTGAGGAGGTTTGTGGTGGTGCCCCTTGTCTTCAGAGAAGAAGATAAGAAGATGATCTCTGTTCTTGAGACCCTCAGCCCCAGGAGAGGAAGAAAATGGGGGAGGACTGTGGTCCCAAAAATGAAAAATTGAACTGTTGTTATTTTCCCTTCTTGGCAGATCATCCTTGAAATGGAAAATCCTAAGAGCAGTCTGTCCATCCATGTATGGTGGTGAGAGCACTGTGCATAGAAAGGAAAGTGTCACCATGGCCAAATTTTTTCTCCGGGCGGTTCCATGTGTGACATGGAAACACAAGTGGTGGCAGTTGTATTTCTTGGGGGGTCTATGGCACAGGAGGGACTCCTCTCTCCCTCGATGGACTGGGTATTGATTACCTGAAGGGTGGGAACCTAACTGGGGGTCCAAATTGTGTCTCACTGTGGTTTGTTGGAACTGGGAGCAGGGGGAGAAGGAATGTTTTGGAAGGTTCACATTTTGGATTTAGTGTTTTGGTTTTTTGTTGTTGTTTTTTTTTTTTCTTTTCCCTTTTATGGTAGTAGTAGTAGTTTAATAAAGTTTCTCCTTTGTTATTAAGCTTGGGCCTGCTCTGCTCTGTTCCTGATCACATCTCACAGCAAATCATTTGGGAGTTGTATTTTCAAGGGGGCGCTGGCAGTGTCCAACCATGTGTGTCAAACCATGACAGCAGGAAACTCGTTACAGGAGGAGAAAGTTCAACAACTGCCTCCTTGGAAGTATGGAAATTTCAGCAAGGACCATTGTTCCTCAAAAACTGGCATTCAACAACAACCCTAAAACTTCAGCAGACCTTCACTCCCTGTGTGGGACTTTGAACTTGTTATGAACAAAAATAAAATTTAAACTTTTGGGGAAGGTAGTTAACAATGTATAAAAGGTAAAACAATGTATAAAAGGTAAAATGTTGTTAATACGAGTAATAAACTGTGATTAAAGTTGAGTGTTGTTAATACAAGTAACAAAAATTTGTGATTAAAGTTGGGTGTAGTATGTATAAGTAAAAAGTTGCAATTAGGATGCTACAGATACATGTTACACATGTGGGAATAGTTATATTAACAGCCAAGGGTGGTTGTACATGTCCAAAGGTGGGGGTGGAGCCAGGGAGGAGATGGAGTGGTAATCTTTATAAAGTGACAAAGTTCCAAAATACATTACATCATGAGGCATGGCCACAACTTAAGCCAAGACTGGAAGAGAGACTAGCCAATAAACAACAAGAATGGCAAAATGATTGGTCCAGGATGACCCAAGTTATAAGCCAGTCAGAGACGAGAAAATGGACCTATCACAGCATGGATGCTGGGTGCTTCAATCAGCTGATTAAAGGCAGATTTTAAAAGGCCTGGGGTGTTTGACACCTCTTTCCTCAGAGGTGGTTTTCTCAGAAACACTCCTAGTTTACATTTAGTTACTAAGTTGTTGAAACAGTCTCCGGACTAGCCCGAGGCTTTGTTTCCAGTTTGTTCTGTAATAAACAGGCTTAATTTTTTAATCAACCTTCCTCCTGTTATTTTGCAATTTTCTTTCTCAGCCTGTCCACAACAAACTGGATCAGCCTTGGCTGGGCATTACCACTGATGACCTAGCCCCCCTCTTCAATTTGTTGAAGGGGAAGAGCTGAGTTCTCTGAGGTCCTGACCACAGAGGCAGAGGTGGCTGTGGGAGGTGGTCCCGAGGGAAGTTATCCAAACATGCCTTGGGAAGCCACATCTGTATAAAAGTGTCATCTTAAGATTCCTGCCTTTCCCATGTAAATGAAGATATGCCCATCATATGTTGTATCCTCCCCAGTTTATGTCAATCACTGTTTGTATCATCCCTTAGTTCTACAGAGTTCTACGTTCTCTGTTTCTCCATTGGTTCTCTTGAGCTAACCACTCCTTTCCCTTGTTCTCATTGGTTCTGCTTATGTCACCCCATCCCTGCTCCTCCACTGAACCTTTTCCCTGTTGATCCTCAGATACCTTAACCCCTCCTATCTTCCCCCAGTTATGTACCCTGACTCCTCCCTTGGAGGGGGCTCTCAGAGATAGCTCCCCTCTCATGTGGTTGTTTCCCTGCTGCCTTCTTCTCTTCCTCACCCTTCAATAAACCCATGAGAATTAAAGCAGCCTGAGTGTGCTTCCATCATTCAGTGGAGCATTTAAGTCTACATTATCCGGGACTCCTGTCGACGTTCCTTACAGAGGACTTCCCTGTGAGACAAAGGTCCAGGGTGATCCTCTGTGGCTCTACAAAAGGTGGAAAAGGCATTGGAACAGATACAATCACACCGGTGCAAACTTGAATTTGCATTCAAATTTATTGTCTTGGGAAAACTGCCACACTATCATGGGTTGATATTTCAATGGGACCAGGACCAGAGGGACCCTCTCTAGAGTGGATTTTCCTCAGTCACCATCAGTCCAAAAACATCACAGGGCTACAAGAACTGATGGCACAGCTGGTAAGGAAAGCCAGGACGAGTCTTTGGGAGCTGGCCAGTTTTGACTTTGCATGCCTCCATTTGCTGACTGACCTTTCTGGGAAAGAGACATCCCCACAGAGGGTAACTAAAGAGATGTTTGAGTATCTCCTGAGAGAGAGTGGAGCGCTGCAACTCACTCTGGAAAATTACAGCAAACAGATCTCTGTCCACGCCCCTGCTCACAAATTACTTGCTTCTAAATTCCAGTTGGTTCCTAGAGACAAAAGGAGCTAAACAATTCTCAAGACTCTTAATGGTTTTCACTGATGCATGTGGGGCTTCTCGCAGGTCAGTGATGACCTGAAAGGACCCCCAAACTCAGCAGTGGGAGATAGATGTTGAGTACGTTGACAGCTCTTCTCAAATTTCTGAGTTAGCCACAGCAACTGTGAGGTTTTGAGAGGTTTTTTGAGATGTTTTAGGAGCCATTCAGTTTGGCAACTGATTCAGTTTATGTTGCAGGGGTGGTATCCAGAACTGAGCATGCAGTGATCAAGGAGATTTCAAACAAGACACTTTTTGAGCTGCTCTCAAAACTAATCCATGCTGAGAGCACCCATATTATGTGATGCATATGAGGTCTCATACTGATCCACCTGGCCTGATCACTGAGGGGTGTCAGCAAGCTGATTCCCTTGCTTCTGTTGAACTGTCAAGGCTTCCTGACCTTTTCCAACAGGCCAAGCTGAGCCATCAGATTTTCCATCAAAATGTGCCTGGCCTGGTCAGGAAATTCAAACTAAGGCTCAACCAGGCAAGAGCCATTGTGGCCATACATCCCCATTGCCAAAGCTCAGTCATGCCATTGCTGGGTTCCTTACTTCTCCTATTGTTATTGGTTCCTATTTGCTGCATTGCTTTTAATATTGCTTTTAATATTAAATCAGTTGCTGATTTGTACCCTGTCCTTCAGACTCCACTTCTTACCTACCCTATATATATTACTGATCATACCCTGTCCCTCACCTTTTTAGTGCACCCCACACCTTGTTCACCATCAGTGTTGTTTCTTGTTCTCAATTAAAACTCGCAGTTATTATACATGAAAACAGATCAATTAAGTTGGCATAGTTTAAGGCTACTTACAATAGAATCATGGAACCACAGAATATCTCAAGTTGGAAGGGACACAGAAGGGTCACTGATTTAAACTGCTTTCTCATAAGAAGATAGTTTCACTAAACCCTATTCCTAAGAGCATCACCCAGATGGTCCTCAAACTCTGACAGTCTTGGTGTTGTGAACACTGCCCTGGAAAGCAGTCCTGCAGTAACAATTCATTCTGGGATGAATTTCATAGACTTATGTGCATTGAGTGTAGTAGCAAGTCTCAGGCTTTGGCTGAGAATTGATCATCCCTGTAATCCCACTATTCCAAGATAAGGATCAGGGTTCCCAGGACCTGTCATAAGTGTCCAAGACAAGGGGAAAAGTAGGTATTAAATGGCTGTGCTTTGTCTGTGTCTCTATGCGAAGGGACAAGTAACAGAGCAGTGTTCTGTCTGATCCTCCTTTTGCTATTGACTTGTTTCAAAAAGCCCTTTTTGTTGTCCTTTCCAGTGCTGGCCAGCTGGAACTCTGCAAGAGTTTTGGGCTCACAAATGTTCTCCCCGCTGTGGTGAACAGCACCTGTGTAGTCCTGCTGTGTCGTCTGTTCTTACCTCCAGTGGCCACACATTTTTCTTTGGTGCCTGAGTTCTAAAAGATCTATGCTCAGCCAAGTTAATCTGCCGCACTTGCCATTGCCTGTGCTTGTGCTTTCAGGAGATGGCTCTTCAAAGGTGACCAACATTCATCCTGTAGACTGATTCCTGTGATATATTATCTCCCTTAAAACTTATACTAGAAGTAAGATACTAGTGTTTGTTTTTTCCTTTTTTTCTTTTTTTTTTCCTTTTTTTTTTTTTTCCACAGGCATTCTATTACTGCAAATAGCTGTGTCTGTCCCTTATGATGTGTTTATACAGCATGGAGCACAGTGGGACCTTGATCTTTGCTAGAATGCCTTAGCATGAATCAACAGAAATAATTGATGCAGAAATGTTTCATTATCCTTTGCTTATAGTGCTTGCAGTCTTTCAGACTGAGAGCAGGGGGGAAAGAAAAGGAAAAAGAAATAGAAGACAATTTTCTTGGCAGTCTCTCCTGAGTTACAGTAGAAAAAGTATCTTCAGCAGCCACCATATTCATATGAATTAAGCATGCAATTCTGGTAGAAATATTTCACCTTCCTTTATCATGTTCAGTCTAGGGTAAAAGAGGGTTATTTTTACTCATGCTGAATTTTAACATTCTCTAAGGATATATTGCATCTGAGCCACTAAGTGCTCACCTGAAGCAGAAGACAAGATCAAAGGTGTAAGCATAGCAGATTCTGGTTAATCTCCATGGGAAAAGAAGCAAAGCCTAATTTTCCTTCATTTTCTATCAGTCTTGGGAAAGACCGAATATAGGTTTCTTCTTCAGCTGTTTCTGGAACCTTCATCCAAAAACTCTTTACAGATGACCAATCTGGAGAAAGAACGATGACCCTTTTTGCCACATTCTCTATCTGGACTAGTGTTGTGTTGTGTTGTGTTGTGTTGTGTTGTGTTGTGTTGTGTTGTGTTGTGTTGTGTTGTGTTGTGTTGTGTCGTGTCATGTCAATCCTTTCCTTCCTCCACCCCTTGTCCCCAGATCCTGCTGAGACATTCCTGTGGCCCTGCCCTGGGGTCTGTCTGTCACTCGACAGCCCTTCCCCTGCACCTAGAAGGTTCCATCAGGGGCTTGAGTGATAGGTTAGGACACCAGGATCCCCTCCTACCAATTTCCCTATTGGTGTCCATCCATGCCCATCTCCCCAGTTTCCATTCCCCGTTGTCACCCCAGTGGTCCATGGAAAGACCATCCCTCTGTTTGCATGCCCTGTTAAAAACTGTTGCCCCGTTCAGTTCGGCGCAGCTGTAGGCTGTTTGGGTCTGGAGGCTCAGAGTCTCCAAATAAACCTGGATTGGAAACCCCTACAGAAATTGGCTCCTTCTTCTGTTATCATCGCTCAAGTCTCTCCTACAGCCATAGGCGAGACCCAAAGCTTCCCTCCTAACCCCCAGGAGAACTGGAGAGTGGCCCTTGCTGACCACTGTGTCAGGTCCAGCTGGGCAAACGCTGAGCCATCAGTGGGGGAAGACACAATGGCAGAGTAGTAAATTAAAACAATCCAGTATTGTTCTCTTTCTAAGACTAGCTGGAATAGGACCATCTGCTTCCATTCCATAACCTCCATTACTCTCCAAACAAGTCTAAACTCAGAGAATCACAGAATTATTTTGTTTGGAAGAGTTCTTAGAGACTTCATCTGAAACCCCCTGCCATGGGTAGGGACATCTTCCATAAGACCAGGTTGCTGAGAGCCCTGTTCAACCTGGTCTTGAACCTTCCAGGGATGGGGCAGCTACAGTTTCCCTGCATAACCAGACATAGAATTTCTTCATAACAGGCAATCTAAATCTGCTGTCTTTCAGTTTAAAACCATTTTGCCTTGTCATTTCAAAAATGCTTGTTAAAAACACACACTGGACTGTCCTAAATTACAGACTGTATCCACAATTTGTGTAGCAGAGTGTGTGGGTTGCACCAAGGGCTCTTCCATCCATTTAATAACTGAGTTGTCTCTATTCTTGGCACTTCCCTGTCCCAGTTCAATAATGTGTCACCACTGTGGGCAAAGGTAGACTTTACATTCAAATTGGTGGATATTGGAACATTAGGCAGGAAGTCGATCTCCAGATGTAATGTCTGAAGCCTTAAATCACTATTCTGAAACAGAGAACAATCTTTCCATTTTCTTTCATCCCCTCTGCTTTGCACATTGCAAAGTGTATGTTAGCAGAAACAGAGATAATAGATATTCCTTTTAAAGTATCTCTTCTACTTTTGAGCTGTGCCATTCTTAACCACTGCCAATTGCACCCTGACAGATGGATCTACACTACATTGAAGTGGTTGCAGTGTCCTTAAAATATCCTTCAGCCTACAAAATAAATTCTGGTGGTGTCTCCTGCATTCCTACCACCACAGCCGTAAGCTGTTTGGCAAACCAAACATGCTTGCTGCCATTCCTTCACATCCGTAACATTTAGCTTTAATGCCTCTGCCCCTGAGGAGCTCCAGAGTAGCATTTCAATTCGCCATCCACGGGTTTGTCCTGAAGAATTAGAGACATGTCAGCTTATCAGTCTGTGACCTTTTCTATTAACATTGTCTTCAGGTTGACTTGGCAGCACACAAGGAAAATAAATCTTGTTACCCAAAGCTGGTCTGGCTTGCCAGGATAGTGTATCTGTGGCTCAAGTCTGTTAAATTTTTAAATTGCAAATATTATTATGAATACATGAAATATATTAGGTAGAATAATCCCTGCTAAGGGGTGCAGAGGAAAGCAGTGGAATAGAAACCAGAAAAATAGGTATGAAGGAGGGTTTTTTGTTTTGGTGGGTTTTTTTTGTTGTTTTTTTTTTTTTTTTTTTGCAAAGCCTGGAAAGTTTTATTTTTATCTTATGTAAAACCTGGTCTGACACCCTAGATGTAGTACAAATGGAGTTGTCATGTAAATCATAGGACCTTTTCATGTTCTAGACTTTGGAAGATCTACGTGACCACTCTTCCAAGCAAGCTGCATGTACTTTATCACCTGCTCCTAGGCTTTTTCAACACCTTTTCTGTTGTATTCTTTTAATGATAAAGGTGTGAGGAGAAGCATGATGACCTCAGAATGTGATGAATAATTCTTCTGAGATGAACCTGTTCTGGCATTATAACCCCTGCACTTCCCACTGCTCTGATTTCCATGACATCCTGGCATGGAGCAATGTGTGATCTTCTCCAGATATTGATATAACGCTATTTAGTGCTCAGAACAGCTGGCTAAACACCCAGTGTTTTTTGAGATACACAGGGTATTTGGGATGCCCACAGGAGACTTGCAGGTTTGATATAGGAGTTATTCTTCTTCAGCTCCTCAGCTGGTCAGGAGGCAAAGCTGAGCAATCTCAAAGGACTTGATATCTGGTGAGGATGCTGGGTTGATGGTTGGACTTGATGCTCATAGAACCAATATCATAGAGTCTCAGAATCCAACCATATATAATTGGAAGACCCCTGACAGCTCATCCAGTTCTATCCCACTGCTGCGGGCAGGGACACCTTCCAGTATCCCAGGTTGTTCCAAGCCCTCTCCATCCTGGCCTTGAGCACTTCCAGGGATAAGGCAGCCACAACTTACCTCAACAACCTGTACCAGGGCCTCACCACCCTCACAGCCAAAAGTTTGTTCCTAATAGCCAATCTAAACCTACTCTCTTTCAATTTAAAATAATGATCTTAGATGTCTTTACTAACCTTAATAATTCTATGATTCCAAGATGCTGACAAATAAATTGAGCTCCAATAGTGGGATTCAGCTGCAGATTAAGACACTTTAATTAGTGCCTGGATTCAATTAGATTCTAAAGTTCCACTGGAGTTGATGGAGATCTGCATGCATTAGAACCCAGAAAGGGAGCTGAAACCACCTTAAAGCAGGGATATATTTCTGTCCATAGGTCTAGTGTCAGCAGGAATTATAGTGCAACAGGTCTCTGACTGCTGTGGCAGCTTAGACATCCAAATTACGTTTAGATATGTACATAAGGACAGAAAAATGTTTGTTGGTTTTGTTGTTTGGGATTTTTTAAAGGAGTTTAAACCACCACAGCTATATATTCCAGGAAATCAAAGTGAACCTCCCACAAAAACAAACACAAACAAACCAACCACCCAAGTCCCTAGAAGAAAAGACGTAAAAACAAACAAAAAAGCCCCAAACAAACCAAAAAGAGTAGGAAGACTGTTTCATGTGATTGTTAGCTTAGTGAGACAATATGATTTTACTTTTTTTTCTTCTACTTTTTAGGTGCAACATCAGCCAGATTTTCTCCTTTTAAGTAAAACTTCTTTCCCCTCGGGCTATCCCAGATGCCTGTACAAGTGTCTGATCTCTTCTGCTGTACTTAAATTCCATCATATCTGTAAGTTAACATAATTTGTGCATAACAACGATTTCTATTGTGAAAAGTAAATCAACCTAAAACTATTTCTGATTTCTGTATTTTCAACACCAGGAAACAACATAAATAATAAAAATTAAATAAAAAATAATAAAAATTAATTTTCTATTAAAAATGAATTTCTACCAGCATAAAACAATAAAAATAATAGTGTGATTTAGGAATTCTTGTTACGTTTTTTTTTTTGTTCTGCTTTTTTTGTTGCCCAAAATCAGATGTTCAATTATATCCTGCACAGTGCTTATTATTTCCCTTACTTAATATATTTCCCTTACTGTGTAAAGGGAAGTGATGTCTGTTTAATAACTGGTGTAGTGATGCATGATGTTAGAGCCTATACAAAAAAAAGAAGGGAGAAAACACATATGACAGTCACAGATCTGCATCTTTTGCCATTCCTGAAAGCACTTTCCTTCAAAAAACTCATCCCTTGTTCCAGCTATTTTGTAATTACTTTTTTTTATTTTTTTTAATTGAAGCTGTTGATTAGCATGTTGAGAATAATTAAAACTTCATTTTTATTCTGTTCATTTGGGAGACTGCATTAGGGAATTAATAGAGAAAAGTTCTATTAAAAAAATCACACAAAGAAATAAACAATAAAATAAGAAGAATAAGCAAAAAACCACACGAAACCCCAGGGTCAGGAATTCACTGCAGAGCAGATTTCTGGAAGCTGCAAATGAGCTTTTTCTCTTTTCCTAAGTGTTTGTTCCTGGCTACTGTCAGGTGCAGGTTTTTTAGTTTAGATTTTTAGGGTAAACATTTCTGCTCTGGTTCTAATCGTCTGAAACAAGATAATAATGAACTGAAAAAAATTCACAATGAATCCGTAATTCCCTTTTCTGGGAGGCATTTGGAGCTTTCCTTGAAGGTCTCCTAGGCAAGTGCTGAGCTGCACTGGCCCAATAATCTTGTGATGGGAAAAATTCCTAAGTGACAACAGAACATGAAGCTATCTTCAGAAATGTTGTTTGGTCCTATGCATTCCCACACATTTATCTATCTTGCAATGATCTTAAATCATTTGCATCCTTAATGTTAACAATGTACACCTTAGGATGTTTTCACCCTAAGCCTGAAAACCAAGACATAATGAATTACAGTAACATTTAATACTGCATCTCAGATTGCAGTTGATGAAGTTTAACTCTCCTAATCATGCTCTCTATACCATGAAATTCCTGAAATCAAATGATGAGAAGAAGATCTCAGCCTCAGACAGAATTTTTCAGCCTAGTACTGAGAAGACCCTGGACCTCTACCATACTGACACTTAAATATCTCAAGGAAAAAGGGGCCTTTTATGTTAAAAAACAGATTTGTAGGTCAAAATCACAGCTTACTCAGTGCTTGTTTTGTCCTTTTTGATGGTACTAGCTGATCTCCCTAGAAAATTAGATAAATACAGAACTGTAACATAGATTAGGAAATTCTGCACCTTTTTGTGCAGGTAATGTGTCAGATTGTCTTAAATACTTTTTACAAGTGTTGACTGAGTAAAACAGACAACACTTCATTGAAAGATCAGAAATTAAAGTATCATGCCCCATTGCTGATTAGGTTTCCACTAAATAATTAGCTGGTTTATGGCCTGTCTGAGAATAAAGGGAACTCATTTCTGAATGAGTCTGACAGAATGCATAATTTTCAAATCTTACATGAGGCAAACTAACACTAAGTTTGGTGCTTTAGGCTTGTCTTCAGAGCTACTCACCTTCTCTTGCATTGTGCAGAATTTGGACAGGCTTGAATGAAGAGAGAAAGGGTGGTTTCTAAGGCTCAGGGTTTGTATCACATCTCATCATCCTTCTCTTGATGTGTTTAATCTCCTTTCCTGCTGTCAGGGTATCTGCAAATTGATAGTTAGACATCTTAGGTGTATTCATGGAATATATGGTTCAATTTATACTCAGTACATCAAATACATTTTAAAGGTATATTAATAAACATATTAATTATTTTAGTTAATATACTACTCAGCACAAAGTACTGACACATAGCATCTGGTATCTCCAATGAGAACCAGGGTCTTTGGCTAACCATGGATTTGGAGGTTTCTTTTTTTCTCCATATTTTCTAAAGATAATTTGCATAGCATTTTGAAGCTGCACTTCAGTTTTCAGTGATTGTTTCCAGCATGTCTAAACTATGCAGGTTATATAAGTCATAAAATGCATGGAGTTCATTTGTTGGGGAGAACATTTGAACATTTTTATGCAGATCCACCTACTTAATTTCAAGTACCTGTATAGCAAACTTTCAGCCTCCCTATATAGTTAAGGTTTTCTACCACTTTTAAAATGTTGTGGTGGGTTTGCCCTGGCTGGATGCCAGGTTCCCACCAAAGCTACTCTCTTACCCTCCTCTGCCAGTGAACAAGGGAGAGAAGTGTAACAAAAAGATCATGAGTTGAGGCAGGAATGGGGAAAGATGACTAAACAATTACCATCATGGGCAAACCAGGCACATCTTGGGAATATTAATGAATTTATTACCAGTGAAAATCAGGACAGGATAATGAGAAGGAAAACAAATGATAAAAACACCTTCCCCCACCCCTCCCTTCTTCCTAGGCTCCAGGTATTCCCCCTCAGCAGTGCAGGATGATGGGAAGGGGGTTATCATCATCTCATCACATACTGCTGCTCAAGGAAGAACATCCTGCTGCTCCAGTGTGGGGTCATTCCCACAGCAGGTAGTCCCCCACAAATTTCAGCCAGAATTCTCTCCATGATCTGCAGCTTTTCTTTAACTGCTCCCATGTGGGACTCTTCTCCACAGGGTCAGTTCTTCAGGAACAGCCTGCTGCAGTCCCCCATGGGGTCACAAGTCCTGGCAGCAAACCTGCTCCAGCCTGGGCTCCTCTGTCTGTGGGTCTGCCAGTTCCTCTCAGGACTCTGCTCCCACTTTCCACTTTTCACAGCACTCTTTTGGGCATCCCCTTGCTCTGGCATGGGTCTCTTCCAGGGGCTGAGGTGGATCTCTGCTCCCCCGTGCCCTCCCTGGGCTGCAGGGGCACAGCTGCCTCCCCATGGGCTGCTCCAGGGGCTGCAGGGGAATCTGAGCTCCAGAGCCCGGAGCAGCTCCTGCCCTTCCTTCTGCACAGCCTGGCTGTCTGCAGGGCTGCTCCTCTCACATGGTCTCACTCTGCTCTTCTCTGAGCACAGCTACATCCACGCAATAACTTCTTTTTCTTCTTAAATCTGTTACCACAGAGGTGTTGCCACCAACTCTGAAAGGCTCCGGGCTTGGCCAACACAGAGTCTGTCTTGGATCCAGCTGGTAGTGGATCTCTTGGACATGGAGGAAGCTTCTCACAGAAGCCATCCCTATACCCCTCTTGCCACCAAAACCTGGCCACACAGACACAAATAAGGGTTATGTACTTGATGAAGACATGAATAAGCCTCTAGATATACATTACTGTTTCAGTATATCACATATTGGAACAATAAAAACAGTTTATAATGCTAAATTTAAGTGGGATGTGAATATTTGACTTTCAGGACAAATCTGTTACATTTGATGCATTTTTCAAAAATATTTCTAGACAAATACATGTGGAGGGTATCTATATTTAAGAAAAATTAATGCTGAAGGAGACATAAAACCAAATTAATTTCTTAGGAATTAAAACCAAATTAATTGATTAGGAATTAAAATTAATTTTTTGCAGATATATTTGAACAATTTTGTAAGTTTGGGCTCTAACAGTGAGAAATAAAAAAAAAAATTCATAAGCTTTTTTTTTTCTAGTCTGTGTCATATGAAAATATTCCTCACATGTTTCCCTCCACATCAGCTTTCTCAGCTATTTCAAACGTCACTCTAGTATGTCTTTTCATCATTACTTAAACCTATTAATTTCCCTTTTCCTCTGGGATATATAGATTCATTTTTACTCCATAAACTATTTGGAGAAATACTTTGACTTTCTATGAACTACCATGGATAAGAACTAACATTGTTACCAATAGGCAGCCACTTCCTAGGCTGAACTTCTAATTACGTGTTTCTTGGTTTATACAGGGGAATCCTAACTATGTATTCTGGGGTTACTGGGGTTAATTGTCTGTCTAGACTATGGGGACTGCATTTCTTTAACTAACAGATCACTAAAAGAGTAAGCAAAGCTCTCTCGAACATGATTATAATTTTATATAAAACAGCTATATTTGAAGTGTCTTCTTGGAGGTTCACATGTAAGAGAAGGAAGATTTAGACAGCAGAAGGAATGAGATACATAGCAGAACAGTTAAAAAGAGATAAAGGACAGATGGAGCAAAGAATAGTTCAACCTGATAAAGGGATTGAGTCACTGCATTTTGGTTTTGTGTTTCAGTCTTGGTGTCACTGGATTTTTTAGGCGTTCAAGTTAGCACGGTGCAAGGGTTGTTAAATTATATTAAACTCTCTGGAACCAGGAAATAGCTCACAGTCCTCCAAAGAAGAAGAAACAAATCTTTGCAATCTTTTCCTAATGCAGAAGTGGCCAAAATGTACTTAGATAAGACATTTTTAAGTCAGCAGCAGGAGCTGTTTCTACAGGTTCAGAAATGGCCACATAAGGCAGTGTTCTGTACATGAGTAAGGTAGTTGGGAGACTTTTTGTATTTGGTTTATGTGTAATGAAGCATCAGCAGTGTCTGGGGGGAGTAATGCAGGGCTGTGGAATGGGTAAGAGATGAGGAATAAGTAGAGCTGAGGAATTTTGCCCCATCCAGTGGAAATTGTTGTTTTCAGAGAACCTTGGGATGGAAACTGACTCCACCAAACAGAGACAGTTAAACAACCTGAGTCCCTATGCAAGCTTTGCCCTGTGCATAGATCTCAAAAAATTACAATTTTTTTCTTTTTTTTCTTTTTTTTTTTTTTAACAGCTCCTCTGTGTGTTAATATCTGTGCAACATGGACATCAAAGTAGGTAAATGCTTATGTCATCACTGCACCCCACTGGAGCACAGCCCACGGTGCTAGATGCTAAGAAGTTGACCCAAATTTAAACCAAGGTCTCCTTCCTTCCTGTAACCCTTTAGCAAGCTGTCAGCACACACTGCTGGAGGTAGAGCACTACCATCACTATTGTGATTACATTGTGTTAATTGGCTTCAGGCAGTTTATATGAATCAAATCAGAGCTTAAAGTAAACTCTCAGCTCCTAGGGGGCTGGTAATGTGTACACCCAGAGTGTCACTGAGCCAATCCTGGATTTTCCCTAAACATTAGACAACAGCTATATAAGGGTTCAGTGTGCTTTCTTCTTTCAGACTTGCCCAGTGTCATATTGAATCAGATCACGTCCAGCACCAATCCCAGTGCTTGCTTTGACAGGTTCTTGGGAGGGCTGCTGTTGCCCCAGCCTAAGAATATCCCATCCTGCCTCTCTTCCTGGACCAGCTGTGTTCCAGCTGTGAAGAACGGGTGGCAAGCTGGGCTGGGTGTCAGACACTATTAAAGCTGAAGTGCTGCTGCTGTATTTGTTTCATGCCCTGTGGAACTTTATCTCACTTACTTCGAGAGTAAAACTGAGCACATTAAATGATTTAGCAGCATGGTGGCCAGCTCAGTAACCTGACAAAACCACGTTTTCTGAGCAGTCAAAGCATAATGCAGTGAGTAAACACTTTTATAGTAATACAATTCAATAACTGGCCAGACTGGTTTTCCTATTAGATACTGAATAACGCCTTTGGCACAGCACTTTTTTTTTTTTGTGCATCCCTTTTGGGTTTTCCCATCTACTGATTACTGTAGTGTAGGTTTATACAATTGTCATCTGATGCTTTGCTCATGGATTTTTGGCTTGAACTGCATCTCAGTCATTGAATAGTGCTACTGATTTTCAAGGGATGTAGTAGTGGAGGAGGTAAAAATTCTACAAAAAACATTCTGTCCTAGTTTTGGTCAGCCTATAGGGATATTCCTTGACACTTCCTTTGGATGTTTTCTGTATCACATCTAAGCACCAGATAAGAAAGACTGCCTGTAGATGATTTAAATTCTTCTTGTATTCAAAATATTATTTGCTTAAGGTGGAAGAATTTAGGAAACAGATACTGCAGCTCTGTGAGATATTCTGCAGCATCACTAGTAAAGCACTTTAACAACAACAAAAACATTTTAAAATTTTCAAAAGCAATCACTTCAAATAACTAATTGGTTCAGAAAACTAAGCACTGGAGCAAGAATCTATTGGCTTTCAGACAGATTTTAGTCCCTAATTGGTAAAAATCCAGGTGAAACTATTACTGAGGGTAGACCCATGTTGCCCTGTGATATTAGATTTTGTCCAGCTGTAACCCTGAGGTGTTTTGCCTCTACAGGTGGAGGTAACACTCACACACCTCATTGGCAGGATGGAGATTTGAGTACTGCATCTGTATCACTCCTAAGCCAGACAATCAGCCCTAGCATGAGCATTGAAAAGCTTTTGCCTCCTTATTTCAGGCATGACAAAAGACAAATCAGCACAAGTTCCAGAGGAAGAAACATGGCTGTGACTTAATTAATGCACATTTCAGTCTATAAAAACATGTTTGAATAAACAGTGAGATTTTAATGCTGCTCAGAAGATCTGAAACTGCTGATACCCAGAGATGAATGGGTTCCTTGAATGTACATCTTTAAGTTGGCTTTGAAATCCTTAAATATAGTTTGCAGAATTTTTCAAACTATTTGAAAATGTTTCAGTAACTCAAAATATTACCTAACTCACAGTTGAAAGCTCACCTATGGTGAACAAGTGACATAAGTAATACGCCCATCTAATAATAATAATTTCACTTATAACTAAAATGCAGTTTCTCTTCAGAATACAGAATCACAGAAAAGTAACCCAGTATTCAGGCTAAATTTCAGTAGTCCAAATATATTCAGTTCTGTAGAGGTGATAAAGCATTTTATAATATATTTCTATCCCATGCACTTGTTTTTACTTACTTTTTATTCACTATTACAGTAATGCTTTAAACTACTCGTGTTAGGAGATGGACTAAAATGAAATGTTATAACTAATTGATAAAAATATTAACACTTTCACTAAGAAAAATGTAATCATCTGAAATGGAAAGTTAACATGTTACTCAGGCTAATGGCCCCTAGAACCTACATGAATAACTAATCACTGTCTTAAAATTCACTAGATATGCTCTTTTCCTTACCCTCTTGATTCTCAACTGAATAAATTTTTCTTAATGTTTATTTAATACTATCTCCAAGAAAATGCAATACAGCACTTTTTGGTATTCCCTAACCAATTAGGCATAATAATTGAATCCCTCTGCTTCCCTCCTTATGTTGTTAATATAAATTCATAATTATCTGACTCCCATCCTATTAAGTGAGCTTTGGATCAAACCATATCTGATCTTTTGTATTCTGAAATAGATCACTATTTTCTACTTTCTTAATAGTAGAATGGCTTTCTCTATTTTACATTTCTTCTCTGGACATGACCTCTAGGCATTTTACAGACTTCTGTAGCTGTAGCCCTTATCCTTTTAAAGTACATAATAAATACCTGTCAGACATTGCTGCAACGTGGTAACATATTGCCTCTACATTGGGATCAATCAAATCCCAGGCCCTGAGATTCAATACATCTCTGTAAAAAATGTGAAATTTGCTGAATAAATTAAGGAGGAAGTCTGATGTCCTTGTCGACCTAAGTTCAGAAAACTAGTTTATACACAATGAGTATGACAATTCTTCATGCATGTGTAGATAATGAGCTTTGTGGTCAGTTAAAAACCATGCACAGTTTCAGAAACACAGGCAGGGCTCTGAAGACCATGCATAATTTTGTTAATTATAATGTATTCCTTTCCTTTACTTTAATTCACTATAGCATACCTATCAGTTCAGAAATTTTCACGTGAGTTCCTGCTGCTCCAAGGCACTATTAGTTGGTGCTGCATGGTTATTTTTACCAGCATGCATTTTGTCCAAAATACAGCTATGTCAGATCTGTCCAGATTTTCTACCAGAATAAATGGCTTCTCCAGGTAAGGGAGAATTCCTCTATGACTCTTCCTGGTCTGGCTATTGAATTATCATTACTTTTTTCAACACTCTTCTGAGTGTTAAAACTTCTCTCTTGCTAAATGGAGATAGATAACGCCTGAAATGGATGTACCTTGAAAGAATTACTTGCCATAGGGTTGGATCTAGACATTTCCCTTATCTTGAACTTCCTTTCCTCGGCTTCTCTTTGGTATTTGATCTCATCTGTTTCCAAAGACAGGCAAAAAAATCTTATCAGTAATTTACCGAGGAAGAAGGAATCAGAGAGTAAGTGTAAGGTCAGTTAGAAAGAATCAGTTTATTCTGCACAATGGTATATCCAGTTTGGGTGCAAATTGTATGGCACTTGAACTGAATCACTGAAATAGGCAGATAAAGCACGTGATTTTAACCCTGATCCAGCAGTGCTTTTCCATATAATACGGACAGATGACTATGGCTTGAATTACTCTCTCTGAAGTAAGGCAACATGATCTCTAAAATCCAAATTACTCTTTCACTGAGTATATTTTCACAGGTAAATGTTGCGTCCTTTTGTCAGAAAAATCCCAGCTGAACTGTTTCACATGATGCTGCTGTGAGGACAGAGGGAGTGCATTGGGGTGGTGACTGGACATCACTGATGTTCCCTCTGCCCCCTGTAATCTGCACATAGAATACAGACAGGATGTAAATGCAGATCCAAGCACAGATGTGCATTAGGATCTATTAAAAAAATAAATGAATATTCTGTATCACTAAGGGCAGCAGCATATGGACCCTTTCATTTTGCTTTTTGCAGGAGTTTTTTTTGGTTGTTTGTGCTATTTCTAAAGGTTTTGTTGTTGTTTTTTGGTTTTTATTTTTTAATTTTTTAGAATGAAGAATTTTAAGAGCTAGAAGAGCTTTAAGAGCTAGAAGCAAAATTCCACTGCTGATATTCTTAAGACAAAATTAGATGTAGAGGATAAAGCTTGGTACAAGCCTGCCACCCCAATTTATAAGGCTGGTGGTCTATTTTTTTAAATTCTTTTGAATAACTTCATAGTTCACTGTCATGGGAAAAAACTTCATTACTGGACATGAATCTATTACATTAGATCACCAGAGCATGGCATATTTGGGGAAAGTCCTTTATCTAAAATTTGCAATTAAACTCTGTGTTCTGAGTGGCTGCTGACCTCCCCTGTTGAAGAATATTCATGGGTGAACAGATTTCAAAGACAGGAGGGTCTCTTTCTGGAAGCTAGCTCAAGTGATTCAGTAATGTGGGGCTGGGAGTATCATCTGGTAAATGTTGCATCCTGACCACAGCTTTTGCAAGAACAACAGATTCTCTTTCTGAAAAAATCTATAAATTTTTATATAAAGATTTAAGGTAGTGAATTAATGTTTTTTTTCCAAATGAATGATACTATTATTTCATTACTGTATTTAATATAGGTGCCTTTACAGTTTATTGGTTGTTCTGAACCGCATTGCCACAGGGATTGTAAAAAATCTCCCACATGAATAATTAACAATTTTTTTTATATAAACCATACATTAATTTAGAGAGATAGAACAGAAAGACTTACTTAATGATGATCTCTGCAGACCACGCTATATTTCCCAGTTTGCACACAGAACAACTACACTATCTAATTAAGCCATCTAATCTGGATATTTAATCAATAAAGGTAAAGGCCATGATATTAAATTTCCTTTTTTTTTTTTTTAATTTCTGAGAGTCTGTTTCATTTCTTGGTCTCATATTAGAAACTCTGTGTTTGTGTGTGCGTGTTCACACACATAATGAACCAACAGAGAGAAAAATAAATGTTTATGTATATGTGGATAGATAGATGGATAACATGCCTAATTGTTTTGAGCAGAGAGTAAGACCAGATGAACCCCAGTTGTCCCTTCCACCCTAAATCATTCTGTTCTATGATTGAATCCATTGATCATTAGCAGAATTTAAGTGCTTCCCATTTGACCATGAATGGATATTTACTAAAGCTCTATAAGGTATTTCAGTCTTAACTTCCTTTCAGCCATTTCTCCATCTATAAAAGATATAATCAGAGAATCCCAACTGTTTTGGTTTGGAAGAGACCTTAAAGATCATGTAGTTCCAACTCCCCTGCCATGGACAAGGATGTCATTCACAAGATCACATTGCTCCAAGCACGATCCTGCCTGGGCGTGAACACTTCCAGGGCTGGGAATCCTCAGATTTTTTGGGAAACCTGTTCCATTGTTTCATCACCCTCTGAGTAAAAGATCTCTTCTAACAGCTAATCTGAACCTGCCCTTTCCAGTTTAAAACCACTTCCCTGCCACTGCTCACCAGAACCTGGGCTAGCTGTTACTCCGGTGGAGCAGTGGGTGTGGGGAACTGCCTTGGCTGGGGTGAAGCCACAGACAGAACCTTAGAGCTGACAAAGCTCTATCCAGAGATAGAGAGAGAGAGATGGTGCTTCTATGTGACAAGGCAGGGACTGGGCAAAGAATAAAGAGGAGTGTCTACAGTTGTGAATTTCCGACATACTTCTATGAGGTCCGGACAAGGAGACCCCCAAGCATCTTTGTGCATGAGTTTTTAAAGCAACGCAAAAGAGGGTGGGGGACACAAAATGAGAACCAACTGAGTAAAACTAGAGGTGGAGTTTTGGGGTAACAACCAACCAGAATAGGGGGAGGAGAGACACCTTGTTTGGGGATTCATCTAGGTAATGAATGGTGGGAAGTGTTCTGGAACAAGGGGCGGGGTTGTCTTGACTGCAGGAAAGAAGGGGCAGGGTTGCCTTGATAGGCAGGGAAGGGTCTGGAACAAGGGGAGAGGATCTCTTGAGGGACAGATGAAAGGGAGGGCATGACTTAGGAAGAAACCAGTTTGGGTAAACATGGGGGATAACTGAACAGACCATTTAACAATCAACTGAATAAAATAAATGTAAAACACAAACTCCCTTCGAGCAACATCTCCCCTGTGTCCTGTCACAATCTTCCTGTTTAAAATGTTCCTGTCCATCCTTTTTATAAGCCCTATTCAGCCACTGGAAGGGGCTCTAAATTCTACCACAAGCACGCTATTCTCCAGGCTGAACACACACAGCTCTCTGAGCCTGTCTTCATAAGAAAGATTCTCCAGTCCTCAGAGCATCTTCATGGCCTCTTCTGGACTTGCTGTAGGAGGTCCATTTATTTCTTGTGTTGAGGACCATGGAGCTAAACACATCACTTCAGGCGAGGTTTCACCTGACCAGGGCAGGATTCCCCCCTATGCCGGGGGATCAGCCCAGTAAACTGGGGATTTCAGGTCCAGGGTACATCCAGCTTTCCCTCCCTCACAGCCCCAAGTCCCCCTCGGCAGGGCCACTTTCCATGACTTCTCCCAGTCTTAATATCTGGAATTGCCTCAACCTGGTTGCAACTTGGTCTTGTTGAGCTTCATTAAGGTCCAAGTTTGCACAAGTCCCTCAGTATGGCATCCCTTCCTTCTCTTGTTGTATTAGCTGCACATCATTCAACACAGGAAGACAGTGAAAGGTTTTGGACTAAGTTCTGCAATGCATATTGACTCATTTTCTCAAAGGCTTCTTGACAACAGTCACATCTATCCATTTTCAATGCAAGTCACAACATAAAAATATAGAAGTCACAACATCAAAATATGATTGAGATTTACTGGCTATTGTTAGGGCATGATGTTAGCAGTTCATTTACACAAAGAATCATAGAACGAAGACTGGATTGTTTAATTTTAATTTTTTACTTCATGAGTAATGTTGATCTTTCAGAAAAAAAATCTAAATTAATTTCTATCAAAGTACAGCTTTTCCTTTCCAAACTCTCTTGCTAGAAGCAGAAGAAAACAAGTATTTCATATGCATTAGTTGGTCCTATGGAAAGTTAATGTTTTTTCAGGTTCTAAGTGTTTGAATGGCATCACACATTATCGGTAGCTTCACAGCTACTCTCTGCTGCATGATTTTTTTTTTCTCAGTACAGAAACCAAAATCAATTGCCTTGGCTCTACAAAAAATATGATCCTTTGAAGCCAGAGAGGTGTTGTGTCCTACTGCTGAAAGACTGGGATGTTGCCACGTCAGAAACTGCTTCTAAGAGTGTTTTCCTTATAAGATTAATGACAAACCATAAAAACATTACTTCAAACAGAGAAAGTGCATCTTTCTACTAACAGTAAATATTGATATGGGAGTGAAAACATAAGGGAATTGCTAAGAAGATTCTCCAGTTCTCCCGGCAGAGGCTCAGTAGAAAAATATTTTACACAACACTCATGGATGGATTTTATATTGCTTGTCCACAGTTTATTCTTCAGCCTCTGTAGTTCAACAATAATTTCCCGATTTACCATAGCTGGAAGGTATGCAAAAATATAGTTACAATACTAAAGTAAATTAAATTTCAGATTATTAATTTCAGGGTTTTTTTCTTAAAAAAAAAAAAAAAAGCTCCACAAATATAGTGAACAGAAAAAAATAGAAAAAGCTTTCATGGGTCATTTATTTTAGGAAATTACTGAATGAATTAGAATTTAAATAAAGACTTAGAGATTTACTCTGGTATAATAGCATGAAATTAAGACCAAGTTTTACCTGTGCTGTTACTAATAGACAATATATTCAATTACATACTAAATCTGATTCACTTGTTTATGCAATTAAAATGCAAATGTTCAGGTCATAATATCAGAAGCTTCCCATTTTGTATGTGGCATTATATGGTTTTCTTGCTGCTGTTGTTAACAATAATTCATATGGGAACACAACATAACTTTAACTACCCACATGTGCCATCCTGAAAAAGGGTTTCTTGTGTACTATATGCAAGTCTAAACTGCTGCAATGAAGCACTCAATTTTTCTTAGTTGAAGTCTTTGGTTTCCCCAAGCACCACAACTGAAACTATGCCAGTGCCCTCTTTGTCCAACCTTGTGGTCAAATGATTCCAAGTAATATAGTTTCTTTGATCTTCTTTTTGTTTTATTTACCTCAGTCTTGAAAATTGGATTTTCAGGATGCTCTTTCCTTAATAAACTATGACCATTAAACAGTAAGCGGGACTGTAAACATGCTGACAGGCTAAGACAATCTGATCACAAGGCAAAATAAAATATATTTCATAAAAATAAAAAGCAAAAATTACTCTATGCCTGATACAATTTAATCATTGAAAGTATTAATGATCTATAGTATTCAAAGAATATGTGATTACTGACTAGAACATACCACTATCTGACATCACAAGAGCAATGCCAGGAAACCCAGAGGTCTGGCTAGTTTCCACAACTGCTGTCCATCTGTGCTGGTTCCAGCCCCCAGGTCAGATGAAATCTGTGCAGCAGAACAGTGAACATCATTTGCATAAAAGGCAGCCTGGGATATATGTCCCCTATTGTCACAGACAGTATTGACAAAGGTAAGTTTTATTATTTCAAAACTGTTAAAGGAAGAACAATCTTTTATTCTGTCTGGAGAGCTTAGGAATTCCCAGCATTATCCTTATGGGAGGTTAGAGGTATGTTTTATTGTTACTAAAGAGCATACAGAAGACTTGAAACTGCCAGTTTATTGTGGCCCAAGAACTCTAAAATTGGAAAATAAAGAAAGCTTGTTTTTTGTAGCTGCTAACTTTGAGTTTATTGCCCTCTGAAAGTGAGGGGCTGAGTGTACATCAGTTTGTCTCCTGCCCTTGAAGAAAGGGAATTACTGTTGTTTCTTATTTGTTTTTTGATTGTTTGGGGGGGAAGGTTGTTGATTTTTCTTTTTTCTTGTTTGTTTGTTTGGGGTCATTTTTTTTTTTTTTTTTTTTATCTAGACCTACTTATGGGCTATCATGACTGCTACTTACAACAACCTCTTGGGAGAGATAATAAAAGAATGCAGTTATGTTTTATTATTGCTACATGACATAGGAGGCATCCTGGTTTCACCCAAGTGCTTGAGCTTACCAGACTGCAGAAATGAAGCTATTCTTCATCACTCCACTGCTTTAGACAGAAGCAATGTGGTAAAGGCAGATGACCAAGATGAAGAATCAGTGATCACTAGACTGCTGAAACTGAAGTGAAAGAAGCTATTGACTTAAGTTTAAAAAAGGAAAGAGGATGGTGCAGGTTGGCATGGACAACAGGTTGGTTCTAACCATGTTCAGGTTCAGGCCATACACCACACAAGAGCAGGCAGTCTTGCTTTGGTCAAACTGGCAATATTTTGGCAAACTATCTCTTCAGAAATGTCACCATCTCTCTTAAGTCCAGTGTCTCTTACAGCTGGTCAAAAGGACCTGGCCATTTCTTGCTGCCAGCCACCAACACACCAGGGGATTCTTAGCAAGCATTCAGAAGGAATGCTTATGTGTGGATGAGCCTTCTCTTCCTTTTGGAATCTGACCCATGTGCCACCCGCTCCTACTGCAGATGGGTTTTCTGATAGTACAGGTAAGACTATTCAATTGCTTGATTCCCTCAGTCTCTACAGCAGCTATTCCAAATGCTCACCTGAGTCCCTTTGGCTCTTTGTAACACCCTCTTCAGGGGAAGTCTATGACTAAAATGCATGGGGCCTCTGAGCCAGTCACAGTAGAGTGTTTCTTCCACTCATTTGCAGTCAGGATCATTTCAGCTTCCACCAAAGTGAAATCCTATGATCCCCCTGTCACACCAGCAATAGAAACAGGTTCTGCCCCCACATATCTTGATGGGATTCATGTGCACTGCACACCAGTGTCGACCAAAGCTTTATATTCTTGTAGGTCAGATGTGCCAGGCCAACAAATCCACACAGTCCAGAAAACGCGTTTTTCCCTCGCCTCTACCTGGCTAGAGGCAGGGCCCCTCTAAGCTTGGTTATCCATCTTTCCTGGGGCATATGTCTTGGAGGTTCCTTCAAAGGGATCGAAAATATTGTCATCATCATCATATAAGGTAGTTTGGTTATGGGTCACTGGAGCTGCTTCCCTTTTGGTGAAACTCCTCTCGGAGTCTTGCCTCCCTTCAATTCACGCACCCATTGTGCCAGAGCAACAGTAGGTTTTCCATCCCATCTCCCCATGTTTTCTCCGCAATTGCACAGGAAGAACCACAGCTCATCTTGTGAGTTGTACCTTCTTTCCCCATCTGGGGAATGTCTGCACTGGGTACCAGAATCTCTAATCTGTACAGCTGAGACTTGGAGAACACCATCTTTTAATCTCCTCCCTGAGCTTCTTGTGATTCTCCTCCATCTTTCTTCTAATTTCTGCAGATGTGTCTCCACTGCTGCAATTCTGGCATGTGTTGGGCCATGTACAGCATCTGCATATGCTCAGAGCTTCTTTGCCATATTGAGCATGATATCCTTGCTGTCATCTCGCTTCATTATTGCTAAAGCAGAAGCGTATTCTTGTGGCCCAAGTCATACAAGTTTTCGCCACATCATGGATGTACACGGCACCAAGTCTGGATTTACAGTGTTTACATCATCTGAGAAGACAATCTCTGCCACTGCCATTTCCTTCAAGTGTTGAATTCCTTGTTCTAAAGTCATCCACAGGGTTTGCTGCATATAAAGATCATCTGGACACAGATAGCTTTGTGCCACACTTCCCAGGACCCGTGCCCAGAGACTCTGAGAGTCAGCCCCCCTCATTATTCCTTGGTCAATAACTGGATCATGTGACAGGAATCCCAAATGGCTTGCATCACTACCGTCCAAAATTGTAGCCTTGCCTGCAGCATCCAAAAGACGGACCAGCCAACTAATTATAGACTCATCAGGTCTTCAGACGTAATCCTTTCTTAGGCCATGAAGGTCCTTCAGGGAACAGGACTTGATAGTGGCCTCTGAACTTGTATCAGTTGCTTTAACTACAGCTTTTGTGTCAGTAATTACCCTTGAGGATCCTTCTTCCCCTCGATCATCATCGTCAGTCACTGGCTGATCAGTTTTGCTTTTCTTCTTTCCCGCAGCGACTGCCAGTGGTTTAGGATTACTGTCTGGTTTAGCTACAGCCTGAGTAGCTGGGGTGTTGGCTACAGCCTGAGTGACTGGGATAGCTGCTGGTTTATCTCCCTGCCCCCCTGCCTCTGTCTGCCGCCCTACAGTATCTATCAGTGTGCCATAAGCATAAGCCAGATCCCAGCTTATTGCAATGAGCTTTTTCTCCTTAGAGTCATCATGGCACTTCTCTTTCAGGTATTTCCCTACTTCATCTGGGTTCTGAATTTGTTCACGTGGAAAATCCCACTCTACAGGGTCTGAAAATTCCTTCCGGGTTTGGCCCATATTTTCCCATTCTCAACACCACTCAGGATTTTCCACACCTGGGTCAGGGATTTCATCAGCTCCTCTGGACATCTCAGCCTTCACTCTAGAGAAGCTGCAGACTGGAAAGGGAAGGAAAGTTGCCAGATTAAATACCAGAAAGATGAATATCTTTAACATTTGGGGGAAACTGAACATTCTCAAAAAGTGACATAACAGATTCAAAGGAGAAGAAAGGAGAGCCTGGAAAACCTCATCCCCTGCTCCTCCTCTAACAAACTGGGTGCAATTACTAATAAACTCCCAAAACATACTACTGGAACTAGGACGCAGAGTAGGATGAAGAAACTATAAACCATACATATCTTGAACAAACTCCAGTATCTTTACAAGCGCCTTATAAATCACTATTGCCAAGGCCAGAACAATACCTATTTTAATCCGTGCTCCTCTACTGCAAAAACTACGTGTAAGGGATAAGAATCCTCATGACCAAAAAAGTACTAAAACCTCAAAAAAGCCTAGAGACCAGAACCACATGAAGGCCTCCATCGTAAGAGACATTTTGAATGCAAGAAACATGGCTACTGACTGCTTTAACCCCCTACAGAGCAAGCACAACCAACAATAAAGGTTTTTTCCCACTTTCTCGAGCCCCAGTAGTTGGGCACCAATAAATGTATTTGTCCTGGTTCAGGAGAAATTTGGGAAAGAACCCCCAAAAGGGTTCCTCTGGAAGGCAGATTCAATCGACCCCTCCCCCCAACCACTTTGGGAAAAAATACCTCCTTGGGGAAAAGTGGAAAAAAACTGTTAATTAAACAAGCAGACTTAGACAATATTAAACAATAAAACTTCTTGCCACTCCAAGAGAGAGACAAACGCAGAAACCCCCTGGGCTGCAGCTGGGCTCGCTCAGTCTCTGGTCCGTCCCTCCAGCGCTGGAAATGCCGCGGCGCAGGCCCGGCCCGATGGGCACAGGGGCAAGCTGCTGCTGCTCTTCTGGGGTTCATCCAGAGCAGGTCCAGAGAAAGGGAAAAAAACCACAGTCCAGGGAACTTCTCTGCCTCAGCTAGCTAAAACTAACTAGAGAAGCAAAGGAGAGCTCTGTCTCGCTGTCTGTCCGTCTGCAGACAGCACAGTCCAGGAGCAGGAATGTGGAGGAGGGAGTGCAGTTCTTGAAAACAAGATCCACATTTCTTCTCCCCGCCTTCACTCCTGGAACAGACCTAAAGGGTGCAAAACTTATTATTCAGCATAAACAGAACAGACGATTGGGGATAAAAGCATCATACAGTCAACCTAGGACACACCTTAATGTTTAGAAGCTCTTGAAATACTGGTGTTTCATCTAGTGCTACTTCCCCTAACCACATTGTCATATTAATCTGCACTGGTCAAGGACAGCATTCCAATTCTTTACAAAGGAAAGGCAGAGATACTCATTAGTCCCCTTCTGGCTCAGATTTCCTCACTTGAATGAAAAATTATTCTCAGGAGCATGGATTAGGCAAAAATGCCATTTCCAAATTGAACAATGAAACTGCATCTGTATGAATAATTGCATGTATCCCTGATCAGACGCTGGTTATGGTTCCAACTGACGTGGGAGAACCTGCACCTACATCAGGGATTTCTCCCAGGGTCAGCCAGGTGATGGCAGTCAGACTGCCTGTTGATGTGGCTCCGGTGTTCTACAAGTGTTCTTCTGTGCCCAGAAATAGTTTCGGAAAGTGCCTGTTGCCACAGATTAAAAACATGTTAGAGACTGTCCTAAAAATTTTGTGTAGAGACAAGTGAATTGCTGGAAACATTCTCTGACATTTCAATTTATTACTTTAGACAACAGCATCAGAGGCAAAAGTCCAAGGCATGTCAAGACACACACCCTCACTCAAAAAAGCTTCACTCACTTTCATGAAGCTGCAGATCTCCTTGATACCCCCAGTATGGCAAGGACTTGCCATCTGGTTCAAAAATGGATTGTTGTTTGTGTTGTTGTGGTTTTTTAAAGCATCTAAATGTAACTCTTAAGAGATACAATTTCTCTTCTGTACATGTTCCAACCCCACAGCTCAAAAACAGCTTTGTACTATAATAAGGGAAATCAGCTCTGTAATTGAATTAACAGTATTATTAAATAAGGAAGGGTTCCTGGACTCAAATAACTGTAGAAATACACCAGGATTTAGTTTATTGGGGGTGGAAGTTCTGAAGTTCTCAGCACGTTTTCTGTGTAGTAAATTGTAAGAATGAAGACCTTTTTTACCCTGTAAAACCCAACCATTTTGTAGGTTGTTCTTCTACCTGTTGGTTTCTCTGGTTCTAAATCCCTGCTGATGGCAAAAAACAAAGTGCTTTTTGTGCAACACACCAACAAATGTTATTGTGTTGGCAACACACCAACATAATTACAGTTAGCTGGATGTCAAACCCATCATTTACCCTGGTCTCTTAAGTCCTAAAGAGGAAACCCCGTATTTTCTTGCCACCCTGTAGGTCCCTTGGTGAGATGTGTAGGAGGATCACATGGTGGACTCAGAAGTTTATTTTTAAGTTGATAAGTGGATTTGTTTCCCAAGACAGTGAATTTTCATGGCTGTATGGGGGAGGGAGAGGAGGGAAAGAGAAAGGTGGAAAGGGACGAGAGGGAAGAGAGGGAGTAAAAGAGAGAAAGTATGTAAAAACAAATCTCTTCTTGAGGGACAAAAGCAGATCATAGAATGGTTTCACTGGGAAGGGGCTTTAAAGATCATGAATTTTATACCCCCTGACATGGGCAAGGAGACCTTCCTCTAGACCAGGCTGATTAGAGCTCCAGCAAACCTGGCTTTAATATGTCCAGGGATGGGTCACCCAGAGTTTCTCTAGGCAACCTGTCACAGGAATACCTGCTTTTCATATAAAGACAGAACCTTGATTTAAAGGTAGCTTTTATCTTTGAAAAAGAATGACAAGATTTTTTTTTTTTCTCAACTGGCATGAATTACAATTTCTTTGTAAATGTTACTGAAGAGGCATGGCACTAGTCTATCTTTCATTTATACTGCTTTTATTAGGATACTATTCAATACTCTGAAAAGAAAACATTCTGTAGAGCTATAAGAAAAATAATAAGCCTTAATAGCAGCAAGGTAGGAGAATATAACTTTCAGTTTATGATCATAAATGCCTCAAAGCTCTTAACAAATATCTAGTAATTTAGCTTCAAAACAGACCTGGGAAATAGTTAAGTATTTTTATCTACATGGAACACCATAGGAAATTGCAAGAAGAGAGAAGCTAAATCAGAAACTGAAACTGTAGCTGATTCAGGAATATAACCTCTGAAGTCATCTCTATTCTTCTTTGGGAGGTTAATACTGAATTGACACTAAGCTGACTATCTTTTGCCCCTGAGAACTGAAAGAGAAAATTCTATCTGCTTTATTTAGATGCCACGTCACCAGCTGTGTGAGTTTCTGGCCTTAAGAGGGATAGCCAGTCCACTAAAACAACTACCAAAGCTCCATACATAAATTTCACTGAGCACAGCATTAACCTTTGAAGACTTGTCCAGCTTGTCTGCCTCCCTCTTCCTGTCTAATTCCTCAGGGCAGTGACTCTTCATCTCAGTAGAAAGGTAAAGCTTCAGAGTCTGGCCTTCACTTTCTGCCATCTTGCAAGCTTGGAAATCCATGTTTTAAAAATACCTGCAAAAGCTTGCCATTTTTTCCAGCAGCAAACTACAATGCTTGGTGTTGGAAAACACAATAACCACAATAATGCACAATCTGTCAAGCACAGTGATGCCTGAAGCTCAGTTCCATTGCCCCACAAGGATGTCTGGTGCCGTTTGGGATGATGGCTGTCATCCTGCCAGGCCTCCAGCTGATGCTTCAGGGAAGAGCAGGGTTTCTGCAGTTCCTGTGTCATGTTTTATAGCTGTCTGCAGCAAATATTGACATGTGATTTGGGGGGGGGGGGGAAGTGAGACAATGCCTTAATATAACTAACTGAAATTAACTTTTATGGTAACATTTATTTTATACAGCTTAACTAAAAGTTTGTATTGGAAATTAGACTCTATCCTGCTCACCCAGGCTCAGTTAACAACTATAAGCACCTTCAGATGAAGGTTTATCTAAACAGGAGATTAGGACAGGTGACAATGATTACTCTCTGAGGTACTTACAGTATAGTCATATCAACTATATCAGGATTTTAAGGTAACTGCTAAATTTTAGATGTCTGTCCTCTAGTTCTCTGAAGTCAAGTTGTTGCTGCACAAAGCTTTGAGTTTTTCAAGACATTCCAGTTTGTATAGAACTTTCCCAATCCACTTATTTCTTCACAGTATTGCTTTAGCATGATCACAGTGTCAAAATATTTTATTTCTGTGAACTTTGCTTTTTGCGTTTTTACTAGAGCAATGTTAGTAACACCATACCCCATTTACTTGCGGCTTTGTTCACATAATGCTGCCAGGTTCCCATCTCCTGACACTTTTTTTATTCTCCATGGTGATACTAGCATTTTCTGTAACAACTCACAGAACAATAGAACCATTTAGGCTGGAAAAGACCTCTACGATCCAATCCTTGAGTCCAACCATTAACATAACACAGCCATGTCCACCGCTAAACCAGGTCCTCAGGTATTACATCCACATGTTTTTGAGCACCTCATGGGATGGCATTTCCACCTTTTCTCTTGGTAGCCTCTTCAAAATAGTTGACAATCCTCCCAGTGAAAACGTTTTCCCTAATATCCAATCTAAACCTCCCCTGGTGGAACTTGAGGGCATTTCCCTCATCCTATCCCTGTTCCCAGGAGCAGAGCCTGTCCCCTGGCTGTCCCCTCCTGTTAGGGAGCTGTGCAGAGCCAGAAGGTCCCCCCGAGCCTCCTTTTCTCCGGGCTGAGCCCCCCCAGCTCCTTCAGTGGCTCCTCACCAGACTTGTGTAAAACTCCTCTAATGTGCTTGTCCCATGCGTTTATTGACCAGAGTGTGATTCCCAAACCATATTGGCACTGTCAGAGGAAGACTAGTTATTTATATTTATTTATATCTGGACACCCAGAGAGTGTCCAGTAAGTGGAGAGACGATGGTGGAATATGAAGCTTTAGAAACCTCAGTTATTACCTCAGCCTCAGGACTGCTTCTCATGAAGTGCCTTGGAAGACATGACATGAGTAGATGTCACAGAAGCAGACAGTTGAGCTGGGAATGGGGGAATGTAATCTGCTAAATTTAGAAGAATTAGGAGCAGTGAGTCATTCTCAGCTGCCTTTGGCAAAATGCTTTTGTTGGGCTGCTGCTGAGGTCTCTGACACTGAGCTGGGAATAACCAGTGCCCTCCAACTATGTGTGAGAGAGGAGAGAGCAAGCAGCATGGAGATCTTTCTATAAACCCTGATGAGAAAGAGGTGTAGGTCTTTGTGTGTCTCTTTCTTCCTCATCACTGCACACAGATCTGGAAATTCTCTGTCATCCTGAGAGAAGGGGTCACCTCTCTAAGGCATGGTTTTGTGGTTTGCTTTCTACTGAATTTAATATTCTGTTTTTCAGGGCATGGCAAACTCTTTGTAGGAGCTCAGGAAAGGGAGAAGAGCAGTAGACAAAGGGTGGCAGATCTCACTTCCAAATCTATATCAACAGAAACACTACACAGACTTTACAGGACTCCTTCTACCTTATTCCAAAATGTTTTTATGTTATAATTAGGAAAATTGAGGAAAGACTATCAAAGGTCACTTAAAAAGGCAGTTGTAAAAACACAAGAAAAACCTATCTTGATCTAAAATTGAGGAAAACCTTTTCAGAAGAGATTGAATCGTCTATTGAATTTCCTTCATTTCACAATTTTAAAGGTCTTCAGTCAATGGATATTTTTTTAAAAGCCTGTATATTGATTATCTATACTGCACACTAATTCAGCATGTGATGAAAAAAAAAAAAGACAGCTCTTTTGTTCTAGAAGCAGGAGGTAACAAGAGTGCAGAAGTAGGCAAGATGATTTGGAGAATTTTCCTTAACTTCAACTGATTCTTGAAGTTGTTTTAAGAGCTGATAGGGAATTTGGTCCCTCCATTAACTCGGTAACTTGCTGCTCCTATCAGACTCTCCTTGTCATTATTCAAATGCAACTAAGTATTTCTGGATTAAAAAAGTCTTGGGTTTTTAAGGATCCTAAAATATGTTCTAGGTGTTGATTTGGCTTTATATAGCCTTACAGGTTATGTGAATATTACATAGATTCTTCTCACAATTTCCCCTAGGAGAGAAGATGAACTGACAAAGACCAAAATCTTAGTTCTGGGAAAAGAGGAAGGGAAGGCTCTTTTCTTCATCACAGACAAAAAGAGAAAACTGGGATGTAGGTTAGTTTAATTGCCCAAGGATGCTTGGTTTAAAAACAAACAAACAAACAAACAAAATAAAACAAACCCACACCAAGTAAATCCCCACCCAAAACAAACAAAGAAAATCTTAAAAAAAAAAAAACAACAAACCTTAGAATGGATAGGAAAGGCAGGGGGGTTTATTGTGATGCCTGCATGGTTTCTGTAAGAGGAAAAAACCTTTCCCCTCCCATCCTAACGCAACTGATTTTTTTGTAGCTAATTTAAAGCGTTTGCATTAAGTAATAGATATTGATTATTTCAGCGTCTTATTTCTGTTTTGGATATCAGAACATTTGTACCGACCTCTCCTGTGAGAAGAAGTTGTACTAATGACTCTCAGCTACCCTGGCATGTAATCAAATTTTAAAAAAATTCTTTGTGAAAAACTTATTTATTGATTGGGAATTAAGTGAAACATATGACAAAAGACTTCTCTTTTGGAAGCAGATGGAAAAAACCAAAACGTAAGATGCACAATAATTTCATGTAAGCTCCCTGATGCAGAAAAATAATATTATATTAAACGATCCTGATATGTATTTATGTGTTTAAAAGACACTCATCAAGGCATTCAGACTGGATTCCAACATTGTTTTCACCCAAAATCCATGTGGCTTCCTCCTGACCCTCATTACCTTTCACACTTAAATCACACCATGATCCAGACTTCAAGACAGGTTTCTCCACACCCTGGTCAGAACTTGGTCCTGGAGAACTGCAACACCAGCAACTTTATCAAAGCTGCAGGCCTGCTACAGACAGAGGTCCAGTGATGTATCAGATGCAACCTTTGTTTACCGTCTTGTCAATTAATTCATCATTGATTTAGCATAAAAATTGCATCTAATTTACCAAAGGGCACCAAGCATGAATTGATTGGGTATTGTCAAGCTGTATACATTGTCAGCAAAAAGTTAACACTCTTTGCCATATTTATATCTTCAAAGATGTGCTAGCATATGTTAATTTCTATGTGTCACACAGTATACATATGGATGCAGAAATATAATAAAAATAAAAATATTAAACTCATGTTTTTTCTTTGGAATAAGATAGTTGTGCAGATATCTACTGTAGGCACTAGGATTTTTTTTTCTCTCAATCATGATAGCATCTATCACTTCAGGGCAAAAACTAGATTAGTGTCCAGACAGTATATCTTGAGACCTGGTGGCTGTACCTTTGCTTCACAGTGCCTGTATTTTATCACTTTGAACATGTCTAAATAAAAGGAATATGTATATGAATGATCACTGAGTTTGAGTAGCTCCCAGCTCAGGTCGTTTGCTTCTGAAGGTATATGTCAGCATGCATTTTAGTGCTGGAGGAAATGTGCAGTCCATCGAGGGGATGTCAGCCAGCTCCAGGTTCCTTCAGGATGAGATATCATTTAAATTACTCTTTTTGAGCTAGATAATATCCATACCAGTTAGGAAGATGAAGTGTTACAGTATACAATTTTAATGCAATCTTGCATTGAGCAGCTTACTCTGGGGTTGTATTTTCACACAAGACCCTGAGTCTGAGGTTACTTTAGAGTTGTAATTACATTTTTTAATACTAAGTATCATTCCCCATGTTGTCTTAAAATTTGATGCATAAATCAGAATTTTACAATAGAGATTTGAAAAAAATCTGCCACAGTAGCATACTCCATTGTTTGGGTGCTCAGAGTTGCATGGTCAAGTCAAAGCCATTTTATTTTTCCTTAGTGATTCTCCTTCTTATTTCATCCCAAGTTTATGATAGCTGAATTTTGTTGTTTCAGCTCATGCTCCAAAGGGTGCAGAGTGAAGGGAGAGTTACAGTTCTCTTCCTTAAAAAAAGCTTGGGGAAAAGTAACAAAATATATCCTGAGAGGAACAAAAAGCATGGTGGCCAGAGGGAGTGTTAGAAATATTCAGGGAGTGGGTAATTCAGTGTCCCAGGCTTTGAGAGCTCTAAATGCCTAGCAGGATAATCAGGTGCTGCTGTGACGGCAACCTCCCTCCCAGAAGTGGTGTGAATCACTGCTATTATTGTGTGAGATTCTTTGAGATCATATGATGGAAAGCCCTGCAGGAAGGTGAGATGCTGTTCCTTATTGCCACTGCCTTTTCTCTCATCTATTCAATGTGCTCAGCTAATGGCTGCACTAGTCATTATCTTTCCTATATTTCACGATTATACTATATTACACCAGTCACAGTCTTCCCCCTATTTCACTATTAAATGAGACTTACTTTTCATTTGAATGTTATTGAAGAAGTTAGTGTGTCTAATTGAAGGTTTCTGACTCATTTATAGTAGTTTTAAAAGCTTAATCTTCAATTTTGAGAGCCTGGATGACCCTGATTACATGAACCATGAGCTACAATATGACTTTTTATATTTTCTCTATCATTAAGTGCTCTGATTCATTTCATGGCAGTGTGGTATATATCTTTGCACCTCTGTGTAATATTATGTATAAATTCAGCAACATCAACAAATAAATGTTGAAGCAATGTGTTAAACCATATTTATCATGTACTGCTGCAGTATTAGTCCTACTGTGAAAATTGTTCTATACAAGTCCTTCTAACACAGATAGCTGAGTTAAAATTTCAGTTCCTTAAAAATTAACGTAATGTGGCTTTGTCCTAGAAATCATATGAGGTCATAAGATGGTAAAGAAAAGAGAATAGGTAATAAGCTCTATGTAATGACTAAAATGTTTAGGTACATATATAATTTGGGACAAGTATCCAGCATTTTGATAGTTTGAGGGATTGTTCCTGATAAGTATCTGAAATAAAGAAGTTCTATTCATCCTAAAAAATACAATAAGACAAAGAAAAATATACTTAGATGATAAAAACTAGTAAATTCTGAGTGTGTGGCATGAAATGAGTAAATATTTCAATTTTTGCAAAGAAAAGATTTGTAACGGTCCTAATCTATATGATTGTAGTGAATATGAATCAAGAGAGATCATTAGGGTCAAAAAAAGCCATTCTACATTTCATATATCTTTGGTTATTTCTAGAATCTATTTTTAAGAAGGTCTAATGATCTTACTGTGAGAAATTTTTGCCAACTGCTTTTATTTTTGCTATTTATAGTGCATTTACATAAACAGTGTCCTCTTCTGGACAAGTTTCTGAAGGCTTTGGGGATATTTTTATTTAAATAATGAATCACAATTATAGAATCTACATAAAGATGATGAGAAAATAGTTTTATTTGGGGGCATGCCAAAGAGCATGGGCAGAATCCTAAAGAAAATATACCTCTTCACAACTGATTGAAGGAACTTTAAATGCGCATCAGTCCTTACCTATAGTCCTGGAGGGGTCATCTCCTGGGCAATCAGTCTAAAGGATGTATCCAAATGCCTGTGTAATGAAACAACACAGATTTTTCTCTTAGTAGTATTTGCTATTTACAGGAATTATACCTTTCTAACCTTAGTAAAATTACAGCACTTCTCATTTGAGACTACCAGCTAAAACTCGATTAGTCAGTAGCTAAGGCCACAACCATATTAGTGAATGGTTGGATACATCCACCACTACTCCCAGGCCATTCCAGTCTGAAATGTCAATATCCATAGTATTAAAGTTCACCACTCTCTGTAAGAGAGTAACTGTATTCAGATTCCCTATTATGCATCATCCCTTGTGTATGCTAACTCCTGCACTGTGCCCTGAAATAATCTGGGAAAATGTCAGTTGAGTCAGGCAAATAAGGTACCCCATACTGTCCCAACAATTCCAAGTGGGAGTTTCAGAGCAGCAGAATTTCCTGGTGTGTTTAAACAGAACAATATAAATGTGTCCTCTGTGACTTCCAGTTGCTTAATTTGTATCAATTACCTTACAAAAGGTCAGTTTTCTGGGGGTTATTCATGTGATAAAACCAGAATTCTGTTAAATGGTTAAAAAAACTTTGCAATACCCTTGACCTCTCAGCTCAAGCCATGCCTTTTCTCTTTGGAGAGGACTAGCAGTCTTATCACACTTTGTGCCAAAAGTCCTATTTCTGTGCCAGCCCATTTTTCTTTGGTTTGGGCCACTGGTGAAGAGAAGGATTCCACCTCCATGTTTCCTATCAGAATGCCTATTTGAATGTCATCTTCTATCCATCATGACACATTTCAAGGGAGAAGTTAGAAATCTCTCCACTTTCAAGGACTGACTGACAGGGTAATGAATAAAAACACCTCAAGTTTATCAGGCCAAAAGCAATGCCAGACAAACTGAAGAAGCTATAGTATTTTTTGATATTTTATTGACTGTCATGTCAGTAGGGAAGTGATCTAAAACTTAGTGTAACGCTTACTAAGCTATCTTGAGACTCAATTTCTTTCCTTGATAGAGAGATAATAGGAGGGGGTGAAGGTGTGTGTGTTTATTTCCTTATTTGTTTGTATGGCATTGATCTTTTGATGGGATCCTTGCAGACAGTAACAGGGTCACTAAGCATCCTCGCTCCAGACAGCAGCAACTAAGTCAAGGTGTGAAAGGCTGGCATGCTTCAAGAGGCTCTGGGAATGGGTCAAGGCTGATGTTTATCAAAAACTAGTGATTTTGGAAAACCCTCCTAATTTGGTTCTTCTAGCTTTGCAACACCTTCAATGGCATTTGTTTTGATATTACTGAACATGCACCTTTTGAAAGTCAGATCCCCCTTCTACAACTGACCTCTGATGCTTGAAACCACTGCCAATTTTTGAAAATAGCTAAACATATTAATGTATTATTTAGTACAATAGACTGTGTTTTTTCAATAGCTTTAACACTATGTCAGTGAAAATAATCCATGAGAGAATTGAGATTAGTGGCTGTTTCTTCTCATTATTTTTTTCTCCTCATTCATACTTTGAGAGGTTTTGAGCAATGGATGTTTTTTTGGAAGAAAGAGACCTTAGTGTAACAGAGTTTTCTCTGTTAAGCAGAGAGCTTTCTCTGTATCATGGACATATTTGTTTTATCTAGGACAGGTTGTGTGCCCTCATCATCATGGTTTGTCTGTAAAGCAAAAAAGACTGCTCCACTACCACCATTCTCTCCATAGTGCCTGCATGACATTTATTTTCTTTCAAGCTGGTGCAAGAAGAAAGAGGGAGCTGAGATCAATTCTTTTTTATTTGCACAGATAACAAGTGAAGAAGCTCATGAAAATTTAATGAAATAAAGAAAAATTGTGTTGTATATATGCATATACATACATACATATATATATATATATACAAAAATATACAAGGAATATAAAATAAAAAATAATACAAGGAAATATTTTCAGTAATACATGCTGTTTTCCTAGCAAACATCACTCCATTTAAATAGTGGCTCTTACGGATGCAAATCTTCCACAGGCCAGTTGTTAACCCTTTTTCCATCAGTGAAAGATTTCTAGTCCAAAAGAGTTCAATTCAATGAATAAGGATACTTGGTGCTGGTCTCCAAGAGTACTTTCCAGCATCCAGATTTTCCTCCCCACCCAAACGGAGAAAACACCACCTCTCTTAACAGAACATTTTCTATCTTTGCAAGTACCATTTATTTTCCAGCCTTGGTAACCTTTGTGCTGACTCCTAAGAAGCTTGGATAATTCTGAGAACATAATGAGACTGTAATATCATAACTGAGGCTATAAACTCATAATTTTGAGACCATAATTGTTATAGTTTGACCTGAGGCATAAAACTGGCTGAAGAATTTCATGAAGTGGCTCCTGAATAAAATTCATCATTTCTACTGTAGAAACAGAGCCCAGGGTGATGGTTTGTGCTGCATAAAAACATACCAAATGTGCTAATATGAGAAATACCTAGAGCATCCTTTTTGTTCACTATCCTGTCCTTTGCAATTCCCAAATGATGTTTGCTGTTCCCATGGGCAGTGTGCCATGGCATTCCTCACAGCCCTGGCA
The DNA here is from genome assembly GCA_003676055.1 of Chloebia gouldiae. Lineage (NCBI taxonomy): Eukaryota > Metazoa > Chordata > Aves > Passeriformes > Passeridae > Chloebia > Chloebia gouldiae. The sequence goes on from QUSF01000029.1 coordinate 4,978,983, forward strand.
CCCATCAGTGCTGCTGGAAGGGCTTTTTGTACCCTGGTTCTGTTTTCTTCCAGCCTGCATGCCCAAATTTTCCCTGCACAGAGATAAAGATGTACCCAGTGTATGCCCTTGTTAATGCCTTTGTGTCCTACTGATAGATTCACTTGGTAGCCTAATTGCCTCATTATAGATACTCAAGGTAGGAAAAAGCTGAGGCTACGATTTTACTACTTTCATAATAAATATTACCCATCCAATTTTTTATTTCTTTTCCTCACAAACAGATTTTCTACTTGCAGGTTTTTGCCCTTGGGAAATAATAATAAAAAAACCAAAAACCTTGCTGTTTTTCATATTCTCTTGCTTCTCATTTCAGTGGGAGAATAGGAAGGAAAGGAAGGGTTGCAGATAGTTCATATTTTCTTGCTTTATTCGCCTATGTTTAACAATAATATTTTCTTTTTTAAATTGCTTAGTACTGGACCACAATGTAACTAAAATAAAATAATTCTTTCCTCTTTCTTTGCACAAACCTTGCAGCTATGTGTAAAGGAATCTAGGTAGATATCTCCTCTAAGAAAGAATAAACTGAAAAAACCTTCACACTATTTCTCCCAAGGCTACTTTTAGCTTAGAGTTTGAGAATTTATATGGGAAAAAAGGTTGACAGTATAAAAGAGGTTTTTTTTTTATTGTTATTTAATAACATCTTCTAGTGTCATAATTTGAAACACCTTTCTTCCCTTAGGCGTAAGATCTTCTCTGAAACTACTCAAGAGTTGTTTCTTTTTTCTTCTGAAACTTAGAGTGGAATCAAAACAATTGATGAAGTCTAAAAACTTATAAAAAGCAGTATAGTAATTACAGTGCTGCCTTTTTTCTTCCCTTCGTACTTGGTAAAACTTTAGCTCTGTGAAGAAAACACTTTGACATGATCAATATCGTAATACATTTCCTGCCTTATAAAACTGGTGAAAGATCTTATCTGATTTCCCCCATTACAACTGAGTGCTTCTCCCTCCACCTCCACCCTTCACCCTAACTTCTTAATTCAGCTGTTTTCCTACCAGTGCTGCTGGAATGGATCATTTGGTTACCAGTGACATCAGCTGAACTTCATCCCCTTTCTTTTACTATCTGGAAAATTGCCCATTTGTATAATACAAGTCACAAAGAAACCATGCTATACTAAAATTCAGCCAGAATAATCAACTGAAATTTAAATTTATAGATTAAAAAATTTTAAGAAAAAATATTTATGTTAAAAATTTTATTAAAAATATTTTTTCCCTTCTCATAATTAATCTTCAATAATATCTGAGCAACCTTGCACAGTGAACAGTCTCAGCTGTTTCTGTCACAAGATGAGACATACAGAAAACTCCCAGGAAATTAATCTTCTTTGAAAAACTGAGATGGAATTTTTAATGTCATATCAGAAGGATTCCTCAATCCTGGGTGCAATAGTTCAATGTGTAAACTGTAATGAGTTTTCTGTAAGGGTTTTGTTACCTACAACTATCTGAGCATAAGAAAACGCAAAGAAACTTGATTAACCTGAAAACTTGTGTGAATGCCTGAAAAGGTAGTTTACATATGTGGCTATGTTACTCCTTATGGCTGTGTTTTCATATCTGATATTAGCCCAGAAATATCTGTGGAGGACAGACTTAACCAGTGCAATTGATCTCACAAAGGCATCTTCATTTGTTTGTTCCTACTCAACTATTCCAACTTCCATATAACTTACCCAGCTGAAATTTTTGAGTTTTGTTTTCCAGTCCATTAGTGGATTCCCTGAAGCTAATAATAAATAATAAATAATAAAGATACAGCTAACAGTAGTAACAGTAATTGTAACATTGCCTACTAATAGCAATCTGTAGGAAAACTGGAAACACTAACAGCTGAAACAGGAAAATGATGGTATATTAATATGCCTGTATATCACAGGGTGAGAACATATTCTATGTGGAATTAGCATCAGGAAAGCAAAGCACATCCAGAAGCTCGGGTGCCTTTGTGCTTGATCCTAAATGCTTCCAAAGTCTGGGATCAGTCAGAGCTAAGAAAACTAGTCAGAAGTGTCAAGCATCATTCTATGAATGGGTTTGGGAAAGGCAGGTCCTGCCTGACCAGCCTGGTCTCTGATGAGCCTGGTCTCTGGTGACCTGCCTGATGGGTGAGGGACAGGCTGTGGCTGTGGCTGCCTGACTCCAGCAATGCCTTTGACACCGTCTCCCACAGCACCTCCTGGAAAAGCTGAGCTCAGGGCCTGGACAGGTTCATCCTCTCTGTGCTAGGAACTGGCTGATGGCCTGGCCCAGAGGGTGGTGGGGATGGTGCCACATCCAGCTGGGAGCTGGACACTGTGGTTTCCCCAGTGCTGGGACCCCCTCTGTTTAAAATCTTTTCTGGAGAACTGGATGAGGGGATCAAGTCTACCCATGGAGGACACCAAGCTGGGTGGGAGTGTGGATCTGCTGGAGGGCAGGAAGGCCCTGCAGAGGGAGCTGCTCCGGCTGGATCCATGGGCCAGTGGTGTGAGGGGCACCACGGCCAAGTGCCGGGTCCTGCCCTTGGGTCACCCAACCCCTGCTGGAGCAGAGGGGCTAGAAAGGGAAGGGACCCTTTGGGAAAGGCCCTGGGGGTGCTGGTGCCAACAGCTGGACACGAGCCCAGGTGGGCAAGAGGCCAATGGCCCCTGGGCTGTCCCAGCCAGGGTGTGGCCGCAGACGAAGTGCCATGATGCTTCCCATGTACTCAGCACAGTGAGGCCACACTGTGAGTGCTGTGTCCAGTTTTCGGTATCTCAATTCAGTAAGGACACAGAGGGGCTGGAGCATGTCCAGAGAAGGAGAACAGGGCTGAGGAAGGGTCTGAAGCACAACTCCTACAAGGAAAAGCTGAAGGAGCTGGGGCTTCTCAGCCTGGAGAAAAGGAGACTCTGGGGGGATCTTGTGGCTCTGCTCAGCTCCCTGACAGGAGGGGACAGCCGGGTGGGGGTCAGGCTCTGCTCCCAGGGAACAGGGACAGGAGGAGAGGACATAGTCTTCAGCTGTGCCAGGGAAGGTTTAGGTAGAACATTAGGAGGAATTTCTTCATGGAATGGGTGATTGGGCATTGGAATAGGCTGCTCAGGTGTTGGAGCCACTTTCCCTGGAGCTGTTTAAGGAAAGACTCAATTTGACACTCAGTGCCATGATCTGGCTGACATGATGGACTTGATCTCAGAGGTGTTTTCCAACCTAACTGATTCTGATAAAAATTATGCAAACTATATAAATATATATAATGATATAAATGATAAAATATGGACAGAATGGTATAATTCTATGAGAATGGTCCATGAACTTTCTCAATTTAGAAAATACCTTCTTGAAACTTGGATGTGAATTTCTTCCTTATGGGTACTAACACAATCTTGCTGCTCATTAAGGAATTCAGAGTATTCCACAATTCTAGGCTCTGAAAACTTACTTCCTAGAGATTGATAATTTATTTAAATTCTCATAATTATGAAAGAAAATAATGTAATGAATTACAGGGATTTAGAGCTAAAAATCAAAAGCAATGCATTCAGTGTTTGTCTTAAAAAGAGGCAATACTGTGATATGAATAAGCACAGCCATTTTGTGATTATAGGTCCTGAAACTTCTAGGAAAAGGAGGTGAAATAGATGAGAACTTCGGTTATCTGCAAAGTTAACCAAAAGACTGGACCACTTTGAAAGTCTGTTCTTGCAAAATGTCTTTAAAAAAAAAAAAAAAAAAAAAGTGTGGTCTTTTATTCCCATCAGCAGTGATCTTGTCAGGAATATCAACTACCACATCCCAGCTGAAGATTTACATTCCTGAAAGGAGCTATGACCTGGAAAAGGGAGGTTTGGAGCCATAAGTTGGCCCTTTGGCTTTCACAGAGAAGTCAGAGCCTGTCACTAACTCAACAGCAGCAGCTGGCAATGCTGGAGCCTCAGGGACCTGGAGAAGGTCCACATCACTGTGAAAGTTTCTGTCATCTTGGCAGATTTGGAAAAGCAAAATTATGGAGGCTGCTGACATAACCCATAAACTCATTAAGCCTGGCTTAATAGTTTCCTTTTTTTTTTTGTTTGTATGGGTTTTTTTGGAGTGGGTTCCTTCCCCCCTCTCCAGTAAATAGAAATTTTGCATTTGCTGCTGATGCATTATTGAGTTTCACATCCTGTTCAGCATCTTTATAAACTGCAAACAAGACATAATGGTCAACCAGCAATACCTCATATGATGACACAGTCAATAATGCTAAACAGTGGCTGAATAAACCATCTGCATTAATCTTGAAATAATTCACCAGAAAAGAACATCATTATTATAAAAAAAAATAAAAGAATGCAAATTTTAAAAAATATTCAAATTCACCTTATGATCAAAAAAGATTGCTCTTTTATTCAAGGCTTACTGACTAAGCTTTTCAAATGTTCCCCTCGTGATTTATAAAACCTGACAGCCAGATTTTACTCTGAGATTTTAAAAAAACAAATGTTGCATAGACTAGGTTAGACAGCACTTTTATCCAGCAAGGACTTCTGTGGATCACAAGCCCTTAAAAATGGAGAAAGACCTATGGCTGTGGCCTCCTCAGAGGGCAAAGACTGGTCAGCATAGTGTGGCAGAGCATGGCATGGCAAAATGTTCCAAGGGTTTCTGTAAACAAAATGAGCTAGGAATAGCTCAGTAAACTAATGCTATCTCTTCACAGAAAGATAAAACTATTACCCATGAAATACAAAAATCCAGTGGTTGTGCTTTATTATAAACCCGTGACACATCCAGGCATGCCTGTATTTTCCTAAAGTACTTAAATAAGGCTTCATGTATTTCCACAATGTGTTCAGAGATTGGCTTTTGCTTTGATTTTCACTGAAATGTGACAAACTTCATTCGCTATGCAGTTCTGCTTCCCTTTGCCAATAATTGTCACTTTGGTAATTCTAGCGAGTGATTAAGGCTGAGGCTGGGCTCTGTTTTGCCTATTTTGCTTATATTCACCAGTACAGCTGCCTCATTTTCACACAAAAATGTCACTCTTTTGCTTTGTTATCCAAAACAGCTCTGTGAGAGTTTTGATGCACTTGTTTTAGCCATTGCAGCTGGAATTATGGAAACAGACAATGCATTTAGCAAATAACTAAAACCCTGCAATTTTCTGCTTCATGACTGAATCAGAAATGATAAGAAACCACTATTTATGTTGCATGCCATCAGAACTCTGCAATCAGACAGAAACTGGTAGATGATATTTAGCCTTTGCATTAAAAACCACAATTTCTCATAAAATCAATCTCCAAGCTCAATGTTGTCCTTCAGCAAACAGTGGGAAAGCAAACAAGCAAAGCAGAAAAAAAGCCCCACAAAAGCTATTTCCATTCTAAAGACTCACAAGGTTTGCTTGGAAGAAAATACAATCAACTAATATCTTTAAGTTAAAAATTTTAACTTATAATGCACAGGATCTGGGCAGCAGTATATCTTCTGTTCCACAGTGAGGAACTAAGGCAAAAAGAAGCAGGACAAATGGCCTCAAAAGACTACTGCAAAGGTCAAAGGGAGAATTACTTTGAAAACAGAAGTGCAGCTATGGCACACTACTTTTCTGGAGGGCAAGGAAAGCAGGTTTTTTTCTCTTGTTAAACTCAGTGGAAGAGATCTCAGGACTTTCAAGTGTCTGATGTATTGCAGACGCACAAGACCATCCAAGGCCCTCATGAGGCCAACAGATGTGACACAGCACCTACTGGTCTTCTAACTTTTGAAGCAGCAGCTGGAGACTGGGCAAAGCTGTCTAAAAACTGTATCTGAAAAGGTAGTGGCATTTTCTTCAAAAGGTAGTGGCCTTTTCTTCAAAGAGACATGAACTTTTTTTCAGGGAGGGATCCAGGACTGCATTCAATGCCAACAGAAATGTGAAGGGAAAAAAAAAAGAGTAAATTAATCTTGGAAGCCTTTTTATTCCTTCTCCAATGTTAAAGGCCATAAAAGGCAGTTTCTTGCTCAAATTAATAGTTTCTGTGCAACCAGAATATGATCCTGGGAGAAATCGGTGCAACACCCTGTACATGTGTTCACAAGCATTTTAAATACAAGGTGCAGAGGAATTTCTGGAGGCAGGAGGCCACGGGGTGGTCTTGGATCTCCTGAGAGATAATTCAGCAGTAATCACAGACCTTCTGAGACATAATCCAGTATATGTAGAGTAGAGGTCACAGCACGCTTGCATAAGGGGAAGTAGCTATGAAGCAATCACAAAAGGGGAAGTTAGGAGAATATGCTTAAGCAGAAGGACCATCCTGCTGCAGCTGCCAACCAATTGCAAGGCAGAAAGAGGAGTGTGGAATGTTGTGGGGCAGTGTCTGTTCCACACACCTTCAGCCCCGAGCGGCGGCGTGATTTGGCGACGGGAGGGAAGGAGAAAAGTCAGCCGTTCCCCCCGGCTCTGCAGTCTCAGTTATTGGTGCGGAGACAGAAGGAGGTGACACGGGACTTGGGGGTGAACAGGATGGTTTTATTAAGGAAGCCCCAAGACCCCCACGAGACGGGTGGATGGGTGGATATAGTTTTTATACCTGAACCTGAGAGGGGGATGTGATAACAGGAGACATCAGGATTGTCATCAGGGAAGGGGATAGGGAAAGGGCGGAGAAAGACCCGGAAGGGGGAGGGGCAGGAAAAAACCTGGGAAGAACGGCAGCTGGGTGGGAAAAGGGACCAGGGAAAGGGGGGGGGGCGTGGGTAGCAAGGAAACACTAATCAAACATTAATAAAGAAAAACACCCCGCCTCAGCATCGCACCCCTTTTTTTCAAAAAGGAGAGTTCTGAGGTTTAAACAAATTAATAAAGCATAAAAGTCATATAGTAACATTTCAAATTATTAAAAGGTCATAAATTAAAAAACAGCAGATAAGGATAAATCAATCTTAATTACAATACATGGGGTAAAGGTCTTCTTCGCTTTAAAACTTAAAACATATAAAATTGTCATAAACAAATTCTTCCAGATCAGAGGTAGAATCAGGATTCATGACTTGATCTGTCACAACACTTGTGGTGTTTGGATTCTTACAGAGCTTGAACAGCGAGCAGCGACATGGTTTCTTTAATTTGATTGTTTGGTTGCGAAGTGGGCACAGTATTATGGATAATAATCAAAGAGGATGATCTTTCCTTCTATGAAATATAACTTAATCAAAGAAATTATTGTAAAATGATCAAAAGTAGTAAGGAAAGCTTACATTGGAATAAAAAGGGGACTTTGAGTAAGGTCCACTTAAGGGATGGGATAGGGAAATCACTTAATTAATGTCTGTCATGATTGGAAAGGGGGATCAGTAAGGGGTAGACCTGGGCGCCACCATTTTAGGGGGAAAACAAAACAGTGGATTCCTGATCCAGGTTTCTGGCTTCACCTTCCTTCGAAGGTGGTCCCCCCCAAAAGCAGGGTTGATCTCCTAAGAAAAAAAGGTCCTCTGATGAGAGGTGCCCCGGCAATCCTTCCCTCCAGAGAAGGAGCCAGAAGAAGGACTGGGGGATTGATCCAACCCCGCCTCCCAACAATAGGGACTGGCCTTGCTGCAGGATGGTGCAGGGCCCTTGAGGGAGGGCTGGGGCTGGCAGGAAAACTCAGGGTGGAAGAGAAGGATCATGGCAGGAAAACGGGTTCCAAGTGGCGTGGCCAGCGCCATCTTAGGAGGGAGCGCTGGGCACGCTGCATCTCGCCCAGGGTGGCACGGCCAATGCCACCCCCAAGGGAGAGCAGCAGTGTCTGGCAGGGCACTTGGGGTGGCTCGTACGCTGCTGTCCCCAAGGGAGAGGGTTTAGGAAAGTCTGCGGGGAAAAGGGAATGAGGAGCCTTACAAAAGCTAAAGGGGAAATGTACAGGAGAGGGGCCCGATGTGGCTGGAAGTCGACAAAATGCATGGATATGAAGGGCCTCTCTTAAGATATTATCAACTCTCCCATAGCTGATGTGTCACAGTCTACAATTCTGTCCCATTTGTGTCTTTTCTACCCTCCCTGACCCCGGAGGCCAGAACAGGGAGGAGAGGATAGAAAGGACAGCTTTCCGAGAAGAAGAAGCCCCCAAATATGGGTCCCCCTCAAAAGACCGAGTGGGATTAGCTCCCCCTTGGAAAAGAAAAAATCCACCCACCCGCCAGGGACATGCAAAAATACAGCCCAGATCTGGGCGCGGGCGGTGGTTAAAACACAGAAAAAAACGAAAGGGGAAGCCCAGCCACCCGCCAGGGATCCACCCTGCTCTAGTCCCACTTACCCTCCGGGAGTGGGCGATGGTGGCTTGATCATTCTACTCGATTGATGGAAAAATCACACTGAACTGGGAACGTTTTCTTTCACAGTTTGGCTCTTCCAGAGACCTAGGTGTTCCTGTTAACCAAGGCTCGTCCCCGAAGGCTTGGGTTCGGCCACTATTAGTCTCTGGTGTTCTCACACTAGTGCCGTCAGCAGCGAGCTCTGACACGCCGTTCCTCGGGCTCAGTCCATCGAGCCACTGCCAAACCCACCTCTCTGTCCTGGGGTAAGTCTGCCCCCCTTAAGGCCCCCACAGCACGGCTGCCCCCGCAGAGCAGCTGTCTCTGGCCGGGGTAGAGAGCACAGCGGCAGGGGCAAAAGAGGGTCCTGGAACCTCGGGGTTTTTTTTCCGCTCGGCGCTGGGTTCCTCTTAGCGTAGCGCAGCGCTTTCACGGCTATGGGTGTTTCTCTTTCCTCCTTCCTCTTCTGTGAGGCGGGCACCCCCAGGAATCACAAGACAAAAAACGAAACCTTCCTCTGCTACCATTTGTTGTGGTGCAGTGTCTGTTCCACACACCTTCAGCCCCGAGCAGCGGCGTGATTCAGCGGCGGGAGGGAAGGAGAAAAGTCAGCCGTTCCCCCCTGGCTCTGCGGTCTCAGTTACTGGCGTGGAGACAGACAGAGGCGACACGGGACTTGGGGGTGAATAGGATGGTTTTATTATGGAAGCCCCAAGACCCCCCAAGACGGGAGGATACAGTTTTTATACCCGAACCTGAGAGGGGGATGCGATACCAGGAGACACCAGGAGTGTTATCAGGGAAGGGGGCAGGGAAAGGGCGGAGTACGACCCAGAAGGGGAAGGGGCAGGGGACAAACCCGGGAAGAATGGCAGCTGGGTGGGGGAAGGGGGGGGAAGAAGGGGGGTAGCAAGCAAACACTAAACAAACATTAATAAAGAGAAAAACCCCGCCTCAGCAGTGGACAAGGAGCTTTAACCAATCTAAGTAAAGCTGAGGCGCGTGCTTGCATGCTGACTTGCTGAATGCCTATAATTGTACCCGAGAAATGGGAAATAATGAAGCATTTACCATACCGCTATGTGGACTGTGTGAGTGACTTTTGGGCCTCCCTCAGCTTGTTGCTCTAGGAATACCTTGCACCCCTGGTTCCACACATTGCCCCCTTGGGGCATCCTCCTCAGCAAAGAGTAGGTTTTTCTTCTGGGTTTAGGTTTTTGACCTTCTGTCTTTTTAGTGTGTCCTTTTTCTGGTTTTTTTTGTTTGGTTTGTTTGTTTTGTGGAATTATTTCCCCCTTTTTACTCAATTACTTAGTTTATTAGAAAACATTTGCTGCTTACTTCTGAAGAAGAGTAGAGCAGAGCTGGACCCATTTCATATGAGTCCTACTATGCATTTTACCAGATATGGTTTATTCTCTCTCTCCCCTGAGTTTAGCAATGGCATCTAAGAACATGCCTCACAAATTCTTCTTTCCTCTTCAGCCAGAGATAATGTCACCAACAAAAATCTGTCTATAGTGCAAAAGCCAAAAAAGCACCAGAGGCCACAAGAGAGTCTGTGGCCAATCTGTATCATGTATCAGACTGTGCAGTGCACCAGAAAATACAACATATTAATTAATTTACTCTAAATCACTTTAACTTCGCAGTAGGGTTTAATGATCAATGTTAACAGCAATATGATCCTGATTTTGCTTATTGCTCGTATAGAAATAACTAGATGTTTAAAAAAAAAACAAAAAACAAAAAACCAAACCACATATAAATAATCTGTGAGGTTAGCCTGGGCTTTTATTAGAGGACAGAAACACAGACCATACTTTTTCTGGATGAAAAAAGATAACTTGTTTCCACAGGGGATCTTTTATAGTGTCATAAATCCTCCATCTGGCATTTCATTCACTTCATTGTTTAAATATTTGCTGTCTGCTGATGCATTGAATTTTCTTTGCTTTGTTAATATCTATTAATTTGTGAACTTATTTTCTAGATACCATAGTATAAAAAAGCCCCATGTGTCATAGTGCTCAACCACTTCTTGTCTGAGAAAAAGAAACACACATGTTCTCTTCTTTGGAAATTGTTTATCTTGAACAGTGAGTATTTTCTGACTAAGCCTGTTTTTTCAACACTGGACTTTAGGTTTAGGGACGTGACTTCCACAGACTCACCAAGGAATTCTCGTTATCCCTAAACTGTCTGAAATACTTCACGAGACCTATGAACACTGACCTAGGGCGGGGTGCCATGAAAGATGTTGTACATCTAATTTATTTTCTCCATCTTCTTAAACTGGATTCTGTGTTGTCCAAATTTATTAGGCAGTAGGAATGTGTCTATCTAATAAAGCCATTATTCTAAAATAAATTATTCCAAATGCGTGTATAAATTACTCTAGAGAAGGAGTCTGTCTGCATAAATTAAGGCTCTGGCACTTTCCCCCACTCACCAGAAGCTCTTAGACTGTTTTACCTGAGACATTAAATGCAAGTGTGAAAATACCAGTCTTCTCAGTCTGGAGAAATCACAGCTGCAGTTTTACTATTCTGACATGTGAGGATCAGACGAGATCAAAGAATAATCAGTAGCACTGCCACAACCACCTACTTCTGATCTCTTTTGTTCAGGAGAAAGAAATCCTCTTGTCACACTCACTATTCTGAAATACTTTTTCCTCCCTGAATTTACCTCTCTTTTCCTTCTTCTTTAGTCCTCAAAACTGCATTCAGGAGCACATTTTCTGCCTCAGTTCTATAAGTCTCAGGGAAGGAGTGGAATACTCCTCTCTGGAGATGGTCAAGGAACAACTGGAAGCACACACACAATGTGTCAATGTCAGAGCCATGCTTTCATTTTTCTACTTTTTTAAAATTTATTTTGATTGTTTTTATTTCATCCCTAATCTTTTCTTAAGGTTTTTCAATTATCTTTGAGAAAATGTGATCTAACAATCTAGAAGTTAGTTAAGTGGCAGGAGCTGATCTGTAAAGGTTTTGACTTTTAAAAGGGAGATACAGTTAAATAAACAAATTTTCCAGTGTTTTAACTTTTTAAGTTTTTAAGCAGTTCTGTTTTTCTCCATCCTTTTCTGTAACAGGAGTTAAAAGTCTTTTGTAATGGGAAGAAACTAGAAGCAATCACAAGCTAGGAATATCCTTGAGAGGATTTTAAGAAGTCTTACAGTCACATATGTTTTGAATCTGTCATACTACATGACCCATGGCTTTTTGTCCCATCCTTGCTCAGCTGGCAGAGGCTTTTTATAAGCATACAGACGTTTGTTACCTCAAAACCTTAGAATTTGCTTCACCATTACATGGTAAAACAGCAAATAGGTTTTTAATTAACTCTTTGACCTCACTAAAGTCCAAATTCTCCTTACCAGCCTAAAGAAAATCGTGCTTTATATCAAACTTAAGGCTTTATATTGATGCAATGTAATGAAAAAAAAACTTTGCTTCAGTAACACTGGAAACATAATTTCAATTGAAAGTGTCACACCAAAATATCCAGCACTACCATGTCAAGTCTCTTCATATTTTTTTTCTTTCCATACTGGACATTAATATTATTGTCCTTCGTTCTGGCTTCTGAGATCCCTCATAGTGTGGAAATTCAGTTTTGTAACAGTCATAATAATGTTTTTTTCTCTATATTTATTTTTTCTACCTTTTCATTTTGGTTGTGTTCTCTTTGAGGCAGAGGCTATATCTCATTAGATGACTTAATTGCAAATTATAAAATAACTGCATGCAAATTTGTACTATTGCTGCTTAGCTGTACAAAATAGTACTTGCAAAATAAGTACTTTAAAAATGTCAATTTTCTTCCACATATGAAGGAATTTCTGAGAAGGTTGTAATATATATGAAGAATTAATTTTGGGAATATTTTCCATTCAAAGATTTATAAATATTCTACAGTCTCTATATTTTTTATGGAAATCCCTTGCAAATGGATTTATAACTGGGGGCTAAAAGTGACTCCCAATCCATTCCCGTATTAGCTGCCGAATGTTAATATACATATATTGCAAAGTGATGCCAAAGCCAAAAAAGAAGAAAAACAAAACTCTTCCTTCCAGATCAGATTTTTGAACAAGCTTTGGCTAATCACTTGAATGCTTGGACATCCCTCTGAAGCAAAGCTTTTCTGATATTTTTGCCTCATTAATCACAATCAAGAAATTGGAGCAGTTTATGTTACCTGCAAAAAATATTTCAATTCCTTTTATATGGTTTTCCCCAACTATTCTACAACACTGTCAATTCCGAAGAAAGTGAAACAGAAGAAATAGATATGAATTAAATTAAATTTTTGCCCCTAGTTATTCCTTGAAATGCCATGCAAGCATATATTTGTATATATCTATATGCTGATATTTATATACATCTATTATTTTGTGCATATGTACATATATATATATCTATATATAAGTTCATGCATAAATATATTCTTTTATACTTGCAAAGAGAGTGATTGCTTTGCAAATATAGGTTTCTTCCCTGCCATTAGATGGAGTCACCACCTCTGAATCTGAATGAAATCTTCACTCCCAGCACAGTCTCTGTGGAGGCATTTTTGAACCCAGCCATCATCTGTATCTAAACTAGGATGGACAGGAGCCATGTCTGCCATCTGGCCGCCGCTCTGAGGGCTCTGTGAAACGAGCTGGTGGTGCCAGACCCCGTTCTTGCAGACAGATGTGCACCTCCCACTGACGTTCATGGCTGGCATCAGCCACCAGCCACAGCAGACAGGTCAGTCACTGAGCTGGTGTGCGGAGTGGGACATACTCCAAACCACAGAGGTGTGTTCCCGTGGTTTTCTGCACTGGGAGGCAGGCTAAGGGAAGGTGGAATATCCTACTGACATGGGAACATTAGGCCATGTGACTCAGGAGTGAACAAAAGGTGTCTGGTTGGCTTTAGGTTTCTATACACATTTTGTGTAACAAAGAGTTTTCAAATGTAGCAAACTCCAGACCACTCATCTGACTGCTGGATTAAGTTTATCTCACTTGCATTTCCTTGTCAGTTTGCTGAGCATCATGGACCTGCCTAAGGGATAACCATCAACAGATGGAAGGAAAGTGTGGCTGGGTTTGGCAGTTGTGTCCATTGCTTTCTGACTTCCCATTGCAAGCTTTCATGATCTCATTTTCTTATGGCAAAGTTTTGCTTCCAAAACCTGATTTCTGCTCTGTAGGGGTATTCAAGGATTACACTTTTTTTTTCCTTCCTTCTTTTCTGTTCTGGATCCAAGCTCATCCTTCACATCTAGGAAGGATGAGCATGTAATTGCCACACAGTGTAATCAGGGTATTAAAATTCATTACTATAAACTTGTCATTCTTCAGCATGAGCTCCTATAGTGCAGAATTCCAGCTTCAGTTCAGGCAAGAGTCTGCCTATCACAGGGGCACTCACAGCACTGTGCAACACTGATGGATATCCTGGACCAAACCCTTGCTGCACTGTGGAATACAACAAAGAGATACCTAAACAAACATTATATCCTTATACACACTAGGATAAAACACCTCACCTGAGATTATGTATTTTAATTGTGTAAAACATGATGCATTCTTAGTGACCAGGGATGACTGGCACTGGACTGAAAGATCTCTAGTGTCTTGGAAAGCTGCTAGTGCACAGTGGCATTATATGATGTGTATGTAAAGGTGATAGGTGGACTCAGAGATCTCAAACTTTTGCTCTTTCAATCTATGAGTGAAAAGAAATAGCCTGTCCATTTAAATCAACTCAGACAAACCCTGGAAAAGCTGAGCATGCTGTTACACACACTTTTTCCTTGGGAGAAACAGTAGGGATGCACAAGCATGAAAAGTTTCTCCTGTGAGCAAACCCCTAGAAAGTTCTGCAAGGCAAAGCAAAGCCAAGATACCAGTCTATATGGAATAAAAATAATAATAAAAATACATAAAATTCAGAGGACAGTCATTGTTGGATGAAAAGTGAGAAGGAATTCTCTAAGTGCTGAGTAACACAATCAGATAAGAAGGTCAAGACAAATAATTGAGATGGATACTTACATAAGGTAGCTATCGGCTCCCTTTCAGATTAAAATAAATAAATAAATAAAAATACAAGAGAGAGAGACAAAGATTCATTTTAGTCTCAGATGGAAAATGCTAACAGTGTTAACTTATTGAGGAACCCAGAGCAGAGCTGTTGTATGATAGATGGAGCCTCACAGAGACAGATTTGAGAGAAGCCTGAACACAAACACATAAATCAGGGACACATCAAGCTGAGATCATGATAAATACGTTCTGAACATTTCTACTGGGCAAACTTCAGTTTGAGATTTAGGGAGCATGTAGTAGACCAGAATTAAAAGACAGCAGCACTGAAAACTCGCTGTATCCTGGGGGCATGGAAGGAGGGTTTGTTTTTTTCCTTGCTGCTGCTGAAGCCCCATGGCACAGTGCACAAAGGAGCACTTTTTCTCCATGCAGGTTGGTATGGCTGTGTTTTATCAGAGCATGGGTGTGCTACATGAAAATCATGAAGCAGAGAGCAGGGTGCCTTTGCAGCTGAACCTCAGCAGTGGTCGTGCAGACAGTTTGGATGGGAGGCTGCTGCTCAGCGATGTGATCACTTGGTTCTTCATGCTGAGAAATTAAAATTACAAGCTCAACACAAGCAGTAGCCAGAAATATCTTCCTCCTGTGGATTTCAACGTGATATAAAGATACCTAATGTTAATTTGATAACTAGCTCATAACCTTCTCTGTCTCTATTCAAAGCAGCTTCCTAGGCAGTAGTTTTAAGTAATGTGAAGGAGGGAGAGGAAAATACAGGGTGGTAGAAAAATAATTCCCAAAGCCCCTTTAGCAGCTGCTTTTCTTGGTTAAGAGAGAGATGCAGAATATGAAGAATGCTAAAGACATAAACACAGAGGAAGAGGCTCCAACCTTTCAGAGAAAGAAACACCAACTTATGAGGCTTTAGTGGAGCCTATGGAATTTAGAGGATTCTCTAGAATCTTTGACATATTTTCTTTTCCTGTAGCTTCACTTAATAATAATCTGGGTTTTTTATAGGCACTTAAAACTTAGAGACACTTTTTTTTCTCATTTTACTGGTACTCTATAGCAAATCCACATTATATTGAGACATCAGCAGAAAGGGTTTAATTTGGAGGTCTTTCAGCACAGAGTGCTTTAAATTAGCTCAGTGAAAGCGGAATCTAGTGATAACCACATTTTGGGACATTTCCTTAAAGAAAATTCTTATTAGTTTACCTATTTTTAACATGAATGAACTAATGGCAGCCTGAAGGAGATTTTCTCAACAACATCTCTGGCTGCAAAGAAAAGTTAGTGAAGCCACCATGCTGGTTCAGGGCTAGCAAAAGAGACTTCTTCAGGCCTTTATGGTGATGGCTGACAGCTCTGCTTCAGCTCTAATGATGTGTAGAGGGGCCTGGCAATGTGCCCCAGAGGCCACCTTTGTCCTCTCATTGCTGTCCCTAAATTGAAATGCCTTCCATTAATATGATTTCATCAAAGAATGAAACAGGAAGAGCACTGTGGGAAACAAAAAACCTGTGATGAATTACAGGAATACACTCACATCCATGCCACTCTTCCGGTTCATATTGACAGTGCAGTGAAAAGAACACTGCAAGGGATGAAACAGATGGAAAACACTAGATAGATCATCTGGCACAATTCCAAGTGTGGGATTGCTCCCTTAGGTTCATTATTTTCTAGCATTTTGTACAGTCCTGTATGACTCAATGAGCAAGCAGGACAAAGAAAACAAGCAAAAGGGAAAAAAAAACCCACAAATAAAACCACCAAACCCAAATCAAGCAGAAAAAAAAAAAAAAAAAGAAAACAAATAAGAAAAGGAGAAAATAATAAGAACAGTGGAATAGAAGCAAAAGAGAATCTTCTAGAAATTATTAAAAAACTCCAATAGCAAACAGGAAAGTTTCAACATTTTATTGCCATTTTTGGCCAACCATGTTTTTTGCTGAACACTGATTTAATTTGAATGCAAATCCAGTAACTGATGTTCATTTAATGAAGCTAGATCTAGCCAGAGTGGTAAAACAGGTACCTTCCACTATGGATGATTTCACCCTCTTCCCATCCATTCAAATGCCTGGATAAACCTGAAACTGAAAATTTTAAAAATACTGACATCCCAACCTGGAAAAAATCTTTGTGACGTCAATGAACATGAGAATGCTCATGTATACTCATTTGAATATATGTGTCTTTAGAAAGTGATGAATGTACCTTAGTGTCTTTGTCAATGGTAATGGAAACCTTCCCTCTCAGAGAGGAAGACTGAAGGTAGGGAAGGCAAAAGTTTTAGCTATTGGTCCAGCTGGGTTTAAGGCAAGTCATGGACTGAACCAACCAGGAACAGCAGTAGAATGGGATCTCCAGAATCTCAAATGTGAGAATGCACTTTCACTGCATTTACGGATTTTAAGAAGGCAGAACAAAAAATAAGTAACTTTTTTTCTGGACTCCTTCAATGCATACAAGACCTAAACTACCACATAAAGTTTGACGAATTAGCTACTGCCGTAAGTTATGGGAGATCATTCTGAACTTCATATAGTATCAGTACATCTAAAAGTCATTACTCTTTTTTTTTAAATTTCATTGCCATTTCTATGCTTTACTCATGACTTTATTTGCAGAGTAAAACAAGCTGAATGTCTCAGCAGGACATGGGAGTAGATAAATTTCTCAAGCATATTTGTGGACAAGAAAATCTATCATGTTTGTTTAAGTTCCATTCCACTAATCCACTTTCTTGGGGAAAGATTTGGAGCAGGTTTAGCTTTCAGAAACAGATGTTATCTGCTAAGTGCCAGACCAGCAGCTGGTGGGGGCTGCAGAGAACACAGGGCTGTGCTTCTGCCCAGAGACCAGCATATCCTTAAGCAACCCGTTCACATAATTTTGCTATTTTCAAAGCCGTCTGACCCATTTCTGGGACCCAGTGATGCTGAAATCTCCAAACCAGGACTTTCAGCAAACCCCAGGCTCAGCAGCAAGTCAGGGAAGAGCACAGCTGCTGTCTGCACACCCTGCTGTGCAGGGAGTGCAGTGGCAGAGGTGCTCCACATAATGTAATTTTAAAACCTTTGATTGTACTCTTACTTCTTGGAGGCAAGAATGTGTGCAATCATCATCACATGGCATGAATATTAAGGTCAGATGCAATCTCCTGTTGTTAGAGTAGGAGTTGGATTACTCACAGATCACCTACTCTTCCAGAGCTGATTACAGCAATTACTGGAAAACCACAGCTCTCTTACAGCCACGTCCCAAGCACTTTCCTTAAGAAAGAAGGCTGCTAAGGTGCCCCTCTTCATCAATTATAATTAGCCATCTCTTTTTTTTCCAGTGCTTTGTATAAATGGAAATTTATTAAAGTGCTGAATCATAACACTAATTGCAAAGTTAATTTTATCTGGGCAGACTTCTAAGCCACTGGCATTAAAGGAGAATTGATATTATTTTTCCACCCCTGTAACTGGAATGTACCACGCATTATATTCTCTTGGCAACAATGAAATCTATTTGGGAGCTTGAGCTATCTAGTGTTGCTTTACTTTCCCAGATCTGTATCATTTTATGTCAGACTGAAAGTGCTCAAAGGCAGGGAAATTGGCTAGGATTATCCAGCAAAAACTTCAATTTATATTGATTCATATCAGTTCACTGTAGACTCTCTAGGGTTTTGGGATTTATTTTCTGTAAGTTAAATTTGTATTTTCCACCATGGAATTTCTGGTTTTCAACAATGTACTGGCTGAATTATTCTTATTTAACAGACTCATGCAGTGTGTCCCTTGCAGAGAGTAGGTAATGTTGACTCGCTGTGATCACTGTCATAACTGGATTTCAGAGTACTTTAGTAAATTAAAAGAAGTTAAAAGAATGCAATTCAAGGCAATGAAATTACTTCAGGTTTTCCTAAATGACTGGGCTTTGAGATGCTTGAAGGATATAATGACATCACAGAAATTTAGGTCATGATTTTAGTATGAAGCAGTCACTGGCTGGTCCAGGATCACTGCTGCTGGGATTCCCTGTTCCTTAGAAAAATTTAAAGTGGAAAAGAAAAAAAAAAAAAAGAAAACAACAAAACCTCAATAAGTCCTTAGGTTTATAATAATAGAGGAAGATTTTTTGTGATTTTGTGAATGCTGTAGCTTGACTGTTGCTTTTATTGCATCTCTTGCAAAGATGTCCTGCCAGCTACAGATATTTATTTTCCAATATGCTTCTTTCTTTTCCAAATATCCGTTGTTCTCCATGGAATCTTTCCCCTGCTGCCCAGTCACAGAATCACAGAATCATTAGGTTCACAAAGACCTCTTGGATAATTGAGTCCCAGCTTGATCAATCCACACCTTGTCAATGAGAGCTAAGCACTCTCATGTCCAGTAGTTCCTTGGACACCTCCAGGAATCCTGATTTCAACACCTCCAGAACTGATAACTTCAGCACCTTCCTGGGCAGTCCTTTCCAATGCTTAGGCAGCCTTTCCATGAAGAACTTCCTCTTGATGTCCAGCCTGAACCTCCCCTGGCACAGCTGGAGATCATTTCCTCTTGTCCTGTCCCTGTTCCCTGGGAGCAGAGCCCAAACCCCCGGCTGTCCACTCCTGGCAGGAGTTGTGCAGAGCCACAAGGTCCCCCCTGAGCCTCCTTTTCTCCAGGCTGAACCCCTTTCCCAGCTCCTTCAGCTGCTTCTCATAGAACTTAGGTCTCCAGAGCCATCAGGCATAGACTTGCAGGGGTCTGAAATCTTAATCCAGCTACTGTTATGGATTATCTCAATTTTACTAAGTGCCCAAAAATTAAATACAGTTTAGATAGTCAAATTCATTAAATTTACTGAGTATGCAATAAATAAATATTTGTATAAATATGTGATTGTGTAATAGTGATGAGAGATGGTAAATGAGAAAATTAAAATCTCTTTGTTTCAAGCAGGAGACATAACTAGGAGAGCTACTTCAAGAACATCCAGACACATTTTTGCAAAAAGATGATCAACTACTGTCACTGGAGTATTTTTAGAGTAGAGAAAGGAACATCTCCTGCTTGAAACAGAGATTTTTATTTTCCTATTCACCATTTATATTTATACATCTATTTATTTGTACATATTTATACATATATTTATTTATTTGCATACTCAGCCAATTGAATTGATTACAGTATCTAAGCTGTATTTAATTTTTGGACACTTAGTAAAATAGTCTGTAAATCAGAGCTGTTTTTCCCTGATCAGTGAAAGGAACAGAAAATATCTTCTAGAAACCTCCACTTGGAGATCTCTCTACCAAAAGGCTGAGCATCTGAATTAGGAAAATAGTATCTTATTCAGCTGGGTGCCAAAAAGTACCCCGCTTCTTAGGGGTTCAGGCTGTAGACCTGCAGAGATTCTTCCAGACTCACTGGTGGTTTCCATAGAGCTTTTAGCAAGTCCTTCTCCACATTTGGTTTGTACTCGTGGTTTCCTTCTCCAGTCCTTGTTACATTTAAGATACCAGCACTAAGAATTTCTACTGCCTTATCTACAATATACTGCTTATATTCCGACTTTTCTTCCAGAAGCCAGTTTCCAGTTAAACAAAAGTCTTGAGCAGGTAATGGCTTCAAGTGCCACCATTTTATGAAATGGAATACAATTTTAAAATGAAATTATTTTAATGGAATTATTTCAATGGTGAACAATATTGACTTCTCTCTCTGTCCCTTGCTTGCTCGATTTCTTCCATAATACTAAATGTATAATGATTGTTAAACAGGCTTAGCACATTCTTGAATTTTTGTATTTCCATACTTGCTGATATATTGCTTACAATTTGTCTCTGGAAAAAGATAAAGCTCCATAAGTCCAACTTGTAAATTTTTGCTGTAGAGTCTTTGATGCAATTTCATGTTTATTTACAGATAAGAAATTAAGACAACAAACAAATCCCAAAAACAAAAACCTGTCAACAAACAACAAAGAAACAACAAAACAAAACCACAAAACCAAGCAAATAGAGGGGAAAAACCCCCAAATCTTATAAGAGGAGGAAAAGGGAAATCTAAGAAACTTTTTCTGAGAGATTCCTGAGTAGCTGAGGAAGAGGTTTGAGTTGCATCAGTATTTTATTATATCTTTGTTATCTTTGTTTTAATTGCCTAGGTAAAAGGTTCAAGGTTGCAAAATCAGACAAAATTCCAAACATATTTGTATGACCACTTTGGATAAGGAGGCAAGAAATAAGGTTTCCTTCTTTTTTTTTTTTTTTTTTTTTTCAGTCAACATAAATTCACCAAGGAGGAAACTAGATTATCTTCCAGGTCCACTCCAGGGACCAGCTCCCAGTTCCTCATCAGGGACACCCTCATGATGGCACCTGTCCTAGAGATGGATAAATAGCAGTATGACAGCTACCTACCAGCATATTCCCAAAGTGTTAAAAGTTCTCTGTAAAAGTAACTTCTTACTGGAATTCATGTTGGGTGGAGGTAAAAAGCAAGCCTACTAGCTCTTCTTAGCTTTAAAATTATAGTTAGATGTATTTGTTTCGAGGCTGGTCTACATAGCCCTAATATATATTCAATAAAGAGAAAGAACTTACTGTACAACTCAAAGACCTTAAATTAGACTTTTACTACCTATCTTTTATCTATGAAGTCTGCGACTACTAGACAACTAACACAAGCATGTAAAACAGGTGTCCAGAATTTAATGCTGTAAATTTTCATGGTGTTTTCTTAGCTATGATTATAATTTCCGTGTGCATCCATTGATTTTTATATGATTTCAAAGTTTGATGATAGCCTAAGATATACTAGATATTTTACCAAAAAGTGACACACCTAAGGATTTATAAGGCCAGATCTAAGTGACTTCAGACACTGGAAAGTATAAGGATTGCTTTGATTTGCAGGCTTTTTAAATTGAGAAAGCCAGAGAGAATGTAATTTAGACTTAAGTGATAGATCAAAAGGTTATTGTAAACATGCCTCTAATTGTTAATAAAGATAAAGAATTCAGGGAAATGTTCACATCATCCAAAGGATTTATTAGATTTCACCCAGTCTACTTTTTCATCTTCTGTAAAACTTATTTACTAAAGGCTTTAAGAATGAAATTGCTTGTTTTCTAAATAATGGGGATACAAGAAAGAATTATTCCATATGCTGTAGTATGGGAGCAAGAAATAATGCACCTAGAAATAAAAAAAAAAACAACAAAAAATGGTAAAAATAAATAAGGTGAGGCTTCAATGTTTTTGCAAACATAATGGGGAGCCAAATTATCTCTCCTATTATGCAAGCATAGTAGAAAAGATGGAAAGGAACTTCTCTGGAATGATAGGACAAGAATGTCTTCAAACCAAGAGTAGGTTTCGATGAGATACTAGGAAGAAATTCTCTGAGGATAGCTGCCCCACCCCTGGAAGTGACCAAGGCCAGGGAGAGTGGAAGGTGTCTCTGCCCATGGCAGGAGGGTTGGAATGAGGTGATCCTTAGGATCCCACACTCTAAATATTTCAGCCCTCTGTGTTCCATTGATAGTTCCATCCCTGCAGTTCTTCATCCTGGGACAGTGTGGGAACAGAAATCCAAAAAAATAGCGGAAACAAAGCTGCAGGCTTTTGTTTGTGCATTTCAGAGTGACTTTCAGCTTCTATGTAACTTGAATTTTGAAGTGAGACTCTAATGATCAGTCCTGAGCACAGAGACCCTAGACATGAACACTTGCTGCTGCACAATAAACCAAAGTCTTTTCTTAATAATTTTTTGTAACAAGGTCCAACCTACACACTCTGAACAGAAAAGTATATCTTTGCAACCACACACTCTGAACAGAAAAGTATATCCTTTACCAGCAGCTTCTTAGCTACCAGAAGACCATTTCCATCAGCAAAAGCAAGATTGTTTGCAAGAAACCCATTTAAGTCTCACTGCTGAATGTGATGTTGGTTTAGATTTAATAAATGTCTACTAAAAACACAATAGTGATCACCGAGTGTATGACCCTTAGATACCAGGGGTTCAGATTATTTTCATGCCAGTATAAACCAGCAGAGAAGTGAGACCTTCCTAGTAAAGCTGATAAACAGTCTGGGTGCCAATAATTATGTTTAGTCTAATATGGCTTGGACTGAAAAGGAACCAAATCTTTCAGGATAAAAGACTGTCCATTCTGGATAGTACCCGAATTTTTAGCTTGGGTTTACTTTTTTGGGTTTTTTTTCCCCCCTTAAATTGCTGTCTTAAAAGTGGGACTTTTAACTTGAAAATTTATTCTTTTCTTTCTTATTTCAGTCTAGCTTCCTGTTCATTAAATTTATAGTGCACAGCAGGATATAGGACATGTTTTAAAATAAGTAAAATAAAATGTAACAACAGTGGACCTGGTTATGACTGGGTACTAGGATTTAAAAACAATCAGCTCCAAACTTTCCAACCACCTTATAACCAACCAACTAATATAATGATAAAACAACAAAAGTAACAGTATACTGGCGAGCCTTTTGCAGTGGCAACATCTGTCTTAATTATGTAAATGGAAGGCTATCATCAAGCATCAAGTTCTGTTTAATAAATCCTCAGAGACAGCCAATTTGTATCACTTAGACAATTGCACTTCACATATACAAGCTGCATTTAAAACTACACATCCTTTATGTGCCAGTTGTGAACTGAGAGTTACAAAGTTGGCATTCCCTGTTACAAAACATGATGGGAAGCACAAAGATTCCTTAGGGAACTTTGACAAACTCATAATGGTGGAAAGTTAGAGCTGTTTTCCCTGCCTGATACTACTGCACATTACATTTCCAATAAGAAAACTAATTTCAGCTGAGGTAACTGTGTACAGCCAAGCTATCACCACTGTGTGGTACCTAACATTTTGAGTAAATTTGGATTAAGAAGCTCTCATGGTGCAATAGATTCCTGGGCTGCCTTAGACTTTGAGGAAAATATTGTGCTCTCACGCAGTTTCTAATCTCCTTCCCTCTAAACAGCTTCCTATGGAATCAGAAACTTGCCCTAAAAAAATGGGTGCCTGCACTCTGACAGGTGGGCTGCTAGTGTACACGTAGCAAATTAAATACAGCAGTATTTGCATTTTGTGTTTGGGTACATAGGCAGATTCTCACCTGCTAAATATTAGCTTCCCACCATAGATTTTGTTTTGTCATCATAAGTTACAGCTAAAGGGGAAAGACAGCAGAGTTGGTCTAAGCTGTTTCCAGCACTACTGCTGCTCCCCAGCTAGTCTCGGATTTTGTGATGTAGGGCAGCAATGTGTCACCCTGCTTGAACCAACTGCATCAGCTTATGCTGAGCAAGTTGATTTATTTATGAAATCCAGTGTTGAACTCCGAGTTTATGGCTCTGATCCTAATGTTCAGGTTTAACCTGTAGTTGGACTGTCCTGACCTTCTGACAGGGTTGACTCTGCTGAAGTTCATTCCTGGTTCCTCTGGGCTGCTTTTGGAACTGCTGCAAGCACCTATCCCATCACCTGCTGAGCAGTGTGACACAAACTGATGATCTGAGGCCAGGGGAAAATCCAAGCCTAAACCCTAAATTGTGTGTTTCCTTTTCTTTGCTTTAGCCATGAATATTTTCCCAAATTAATCAAGTGATTTTGGTTGTAACCCCTGTTGATGGATCAGTTAATTCCCCCAATGGATTGTTGTGTTGTTTTTTTGTTTCTTTAAACATGAATGGGACTGCAACCTGTAGTCCACAGCTGTGCTTTAAGGCATGACTACTACTACACTGTCTCCTTGAATCATGTTTTCCTGGTTGTTACACCACTGGTTGCCACACTCCCTCATTTTATCTTGTTCTTACAGGTGTTTTCTGCAAAATTAGGGCTCTGGTCATAGATATTCCCTCCTGCTTTTAACACCCTCTATAAAAACCTGGAAAATTCCTTAGCTTGATTTTAACTTTGTAACCTTCTCTCTTGTTTCATATATCATTGATTTATGAAAATGTACCAGGTAGGCTGGATTATGTTACTCATCCCTCATGTAATGAGGATTAAATGTGAGAACTCCTGTAACTTCCTGCATATCAGAGGAAGCCACTTATCTGCAGGTCTCTTATGAATAATTTTTGGTACCTTTTTTAGGACTTTTTCCTGGAAAGATACCCACTCAGTTCTCCTCTCAAAATTCAGATTGCATTGGTAGTGTGAGCTCGTGGAGTACATCCTTAAAATTATCCTTGTCACCCATATTATGATTCTATCTTGAATTATATTCCCATCCCTGTTTCTGGTCCCTCTTTACTCCATTCACCACAAAAAGTCTGCATCCACCCCTACTCTGATTTTTAGCCTCTCCCCCTTAAAGGTATTAAATCACGTAAATAACCTAATAAACAAAACAAAATTATTACAATGAATACAATTATAATGAAAACAATAGCCAGTCCCCACTCTGCTCTATACTGTCTCTTTCTGTTCAGGATTCCTGCTAATGAGCGAAACTGGTGGTTTCCTATTTCTGTGACAAGACAATTTGTGGCTCAGTGTTTCCTGCATTGCCTGAGCACATTTGTCATAGTCCAGAGTCCACTACACTTAGACAGGAATGTCGGAGAAAAAGCAAGTGAATTATAGTTTGACTTAGGTTAAGGTTAGACCTCTAAGTTGGCAGAGAGATAAGTCCTGGGTAAACTAGACAGCTGTGGTCAAAATGGACAACTGAAGTGCTGAGGGTCCTTAAAAAAAACAACTGTACAGCTCCTAGAGTTAACCTTTACAAGGCAGCAGAAGCACTCAAGAAAATGTGAGGGGTGGAAGAGGAATAAGAAAGGTGAATCACAGAGCAGAACTAGACTGCTTAATCCAATTCTCAGATAACACGGAGGAATTGAGTCTGTGCTGACTAAAGTGGGCTGCACCTCAGAACTGAAAAGCAGATGTAATTCCTCTTGAATTAAACAATAAAATCAGGAACCAAATTAAGAAAAAAAGAAAATCAGATTTTGCTTTCAGGCCTAGTTTCTGTTACAAAGCATGGGAAGAGTAGCTGGGACATGAAATTAGGAGAGAGGCATAAGAAGTCTGTTATTCTGTCAGCAATGGCTTTTTGCAGGAGAAAATCTGAAAACAAATATGTTAAAGAGCTGACAGACCTTTAGAGCCCAGATGCTTGGGTCAAAGCATAATAGATGAATTTAAGGAATTATAATTACAACAACATGAGGTATTTACATATGAATATACTGATACAAGAAACAACAGGGAGGCAGACTAACAAATGTATCTGTGGTGCTTAGCTGTGAATATGAATAAGCAAGTAAATATGAAATGGTCAGCTGTTATTGATCATCAACGCCTTACTGGAAGGTCTGCAGATCACTCACCTATAAACAAATTTATTCCTCAAATATATTCATCTTTAAGAAGCAGACATCTGCCTACAAAGATCAGTCTTTATATGAGTAAGATATCCAGACTATCTTTATCATCAATGGAGTCAACGTATAAAATGAAATAGAGACAGTCAGCTGCTCAAATTTAGGTTAGGCCTACTTTGATTTTCTACTCAGAATGCAATATTTGGCCATTTATTTCTGATAAGAAACACCCTTAAGAGAAATTCTTAGGAAAATTCTTAAGAGAAAAGGCACCCATCTTGGTTCAAACCTAAAAATTATTTAGCTAGCTGGTAATTGAGCTAATTATCCTTACTGTTATCCTATCCCTGTAAAAGAAAAGTTCACTGCAAGTTAACTTCAACTACTGAAAAAAGAAACAAGTGAGCTCCATTTCTGAGGTCTGATGGTTTATCAATGAGACACAAGCTTAATTCTCCCTGGCAAACTGCAAGAGAAGCTCATTGTGGTAGGAAATGGGACAAAAAAATAAACAGAATTTGGGACTTGTCCCTTTAGAAAGGCTAACTGCAAATTTACAGAGTCTGAGTAAGGCTTTCTTTTACTCCACATCTTGTGAGTTGTTTTATTTGCTTTTTTTCCCCTTTTCCCCCAGTTACTAGAATGCATCACTGGTGTATTCTTCAGCCAACATCTGACAACGAGCCACACACTGTAGCAGCTATTTTAGGAAAATATTTTAATATTTCTCTTTGTAACCGGAGCAAATTAATGCTTTCACTACATTCCTAACAGTGAGAGTTTTAGCACAGCCTCACAGCAGCACTCCAGGATGTTTTCTTTAGAGAAAACAAAATACAAAATAAAATATAGCTGTTATAAACTGTTAATTATGGTTTATAATAGTAATAATCCCAAAGAACTTGATCATTACTGTAGTTAATGATCAGTTTGTTAGGGTTTAACTGCCTTTACTTCCATCTAGGGATACCTAATTAGCAAACCAGTCATTAAATATTAGTAATGACTAATTATTCAAGGATTAAAAGCTTAAATATAATAAAAGCGAGTTCGAGACTCTTAAAATTAATGCATTAATGTACCCTTTCCTCAGTGTGAGTTACAGGCTACATCCTTTCCTTATGACTAGCCCACTTTCTATAGGGTTTTAATTCCCTCTAAATGAGTTTCTTTTTTAATAATCTCTCCAGATGCCTAATTCACATACATATTGGCCATTGCTTCAGAAGCCCAGATCTTTCCATTTAATAAATAATACATTTCCTTCAATATTGCTAAAATTCTTAACTTCTTTTCAGTGTTCAGCATGCTTTATGGAGGGGCTTTTGATCTCCTTGGTTTTCCTATTCCTGGTCACATCAAGTCAAGCTGCCTTCAATTAGCATGGATATAATTTCCTATGTAAGATATCAAATGTTCCTACAGAGCTGTATCAGGATGACCAGGGAAAGCCAATACAAGGCAAACAGAGCGTGGATCAACTTGAACCTTTTAGTTAGTGCAGAACCAGGTGCTCTCAGCAGACTGACAATGGTAGAAAAGACAAAGGCAGGATAGACACAGTTTGTCACAATAGAAAAAACCAGCATACACAGATATAGTCCAGCTAGGATAAATATCCACAAATATATTGGTTTGTCTGGAGCACAAAATGTAGAGAGTCTTCAGGCCAAACTGAAGTCTTATAGATAGAGGTAAATGTAATTTAAGAAGGGCAAAATATGCTTGCCAGCTTGCACATCAGTTTATTTTTAACTCGTGTCTATTTAACAGAACCTATCTGCTTTACAAATGAACCATAAATAAACTACAAAGTGTTTCCACAAGAGACCTCTCAGCCAAAGAAAATGCAAAGTTAAATTTGACAAACAAGGAAATTGCATCATTTGTCCTGAATCTAACTACAAAGATAATGGTAAACTACATAACTCCGCTATTTAAACATGATGGCTGAATAATCCCAAGATTAATTCGTACTTCAGGAGCAGTTAAAAGTACCAAGGCACTGCAGGGAGACAGCTGATATATTGTGCAGGATTTGTGCAACCCTTCCTTCTTTCTCTGAATTATTCTAAAGTATTTCAGTGGGAGTCTCTTGGGAATATTTTGTGTCAGACAATATAGTTTCCCCTCACTCTTTTCTCAATATGGTATTTGTTCAATAAACTCCAGAACATACTCTGTTTATAGAAATTATAATTGCTCTATTGAAGTCTGTGAATCCCTAACTTCTTAATCTAGTTTTTAAGATAAACCCTATGAGAAATCCTATTGAAAAGACAGTCTTTTTCACTGTTTTTCTTCTTGGGACTTTTCATAGAATAAGTAAAATTCACCATGTTTAATGATACAGATGAGTTAAACCCAATATCTCTTTTTTCTTTATGAATCTTGAGTTAATGTTTCCAGCAGCAGAAGGCCATTTTTCAGTTGGTCAGTAAGAACATACACACACAAAAGTTTGTGCTCTTTCAGAGAGACTCAGGTTATTAAGCCTCTCTTTGTTGGGTTTCATGTGAACAAATGTAGACACAAATCTCAAATGAACAATACTGCCAAAATACTCATTTTTCCTCTACTGACTAGAGTGAATAATGCAAATGCACTCATATCCATATGGAAGTCTATATTTCCAAAATAAATTCTATTAATTAGACATGATAAAGTAAATTTGATCTATTTCTTTCTGTTTAGATTTTATTTGCTTAGAGTTAATTCTGAGATATTATTGGTGAAATGGGAAAGAGCACATTAATATTAAATAAAAGCTTTTTTTTTTTTTTTTTTTTGGCCCTGAACTATAGCTTTTTGTTCCATGTTGGCTTGTGGAAGCTCCAGACTGTTCCAAGCATTGCAAAAGTGTCAGAAAGAGGCTTTAGTGGAATGACTCCATGTGTGGTGATGACACTCAGCAAAAAATAGTCACAAAATAGTACTTGCTTCTGATGAGACTGCTGACTCTCATGTATGAAAATAACTAAAAACCCCTAATTTTTCAACATTTGCAGTTATAATTGTAGAGAGGCTGTGTGCATGTGAACATTTGTGTTTTAAACAACCTTCACAAGAAAAGGCTGACATTGTACCATCCTCCCATCTCCTGCCTGCACAGCATTAGCTGGGGGCCCAGAGAAGGAAAAAATATCCTTTCTTACTCTAATGGTGGATTTGTAGCTTTCCATTCATCAGCGCTCAAAATTGAGCTTCTGGTTGTAGCAAAGACTCAGGTTTCTAATGGTTTATTAGCATTTGTTTCTTTCTGAGAGGTGTGTGGGATCATGGCAGTTCAGCACCATTAGCATTCACTGCTACAGGGAAGAGAGAACTCTTCTACATTCATTGATCTCTGTCTGATATGCTTAATGAAAAAATACATCGAATATGATAACACTGCCTTAAGGAACAGAGGTAATTATTCAATTTCTGTGTGTTGAGAACAACTTGCTTCCTTCTTTGGCATACATCAGAAAAGGAGAATGCTATGAGCAGACTTACTCTCTTTTTTCCTTTCTTTTTCTCACCTCCCCACACATTCTTCCACCTTCAAATAAAATATCTTAACCACCTCCTGGTCTTCTCTGACCAGGTGTTATTGAACTATGAGGCATGAAATAAGGGATATGTGAGCAGTAACAATTGGTGAAGGACTCTGGGCTGCTATGACTGCTCTGCACAATGAGGTTGGGGTGTTGTCCATCATGCTGTAAGGAAGCAGCAGGCTTTAACCCTTTCCTCACTGTGCACACAGATTTCACCATGCTTCTTTAAGTCATTAATAATTCTCTCCAGGGGTTTTGTGCACTCCACAAGTGTTCAAAGCTCTGTTAACACACCTGTTTTTGAGCATAAGCCTTAAAACAGTCTCTATGATGGGGAAATATCTTTGCCAGCATGACCAGCACATCAAGGGAGGTGATTCTCCCTCTCTACTCTAGACCCAGAGCAGTACGAGTTTTGTGAACCTGAGTATTTGTACTAGGATGAGGTTATTTTCAGTCAAAACCCTAACTGATTTTCATGACCAGGCTTTGTGGGGCTCTGAGCAATCTAGTCTAGTGGGAGGTGTCCTTGTCTATGGCAGGGGGCTGGAACTAAATAATCTGCAAGGTTCCTTCCAACCCAGAGCACTCTATGGTTCTATGCTTCACAATTCCAAGTACACATGAGAGGTGGGTCTGTTCAGCATGGGGAAGAGATGACTGAGGGGTCCTCATCACTTTACAACTATCTGCAGGGAGGGTCAGAGCAGGGGGTCCAACAATGGCTCCAGAAGAATGGGTAGGGACTGATCCCATGAAATTCCATCTGGAAATGAGGCAGAACTTCTGTCCTGGGCAGTGACTGAGGACTGGGACAGATTGTGCAGAGAGGGGATGGAGTATCCCTCACTGTGGATATTCCAGACCCCTCTGGACACAATCCTGTGCCCTGTGCTCTGGGATGGCCCTGCTCAATTGAGCAGGGAGGTGGGATCAGATGACCCCACTGTGATGCCTCCCCGGGTGGCTCTGTGTGTGGTTTGCCAAGGCACTACCTCAAACACCACACATCAAGCTTGGCCATTTGTCCTGACAACAAACAGGAGCAGCAGCACACTCTGAAGAGGTGATAAATATTTTTTAGTGTCCCATTACTGTGTAGCCATCTGCTATTTATTGCAATTTTTCAGACCATAATACATCTATCTGATATTTATATAGATGCTGCTTTTGTTTCCATAAGAAGTGTATTGTAACTTAATGTGACATTAGCTTAATGTTCCATTAAAACAGAGTGCTGGCAAGTGTATGCGTGTGCATATGTATATCTAGATTACTATTTTTCTACTCACATTGAGGCAGTGCTGAGAAGTCATACAGATACTGAACTTCTGCTAAGCAATATTTTCAATGCTGAATGAAAATAACTTGTTTGTGCAAAGCCACCCGTTTCCCTAATTACAGCCCCTCTTACTGTAAGAGGAAATTGATAATTGAGTACAGCAGGAAATAAAAAGACAAGAGTTTTATTGTCTGTTCCATTCTTATTAGTATTAACTCATTCCTATCCTTGGGGAAAAAAAAGGTCTATGATCTTATTATGGTTTGGTTTCCCCATGTGTGAAATTAAACTAGGCAGAAACTGTGAGGCTGTATATATTAAATACTAATATAAATGATTCCTATAAGATCCCAGGTTATCAACAAGAGACAAAAGACAGAATTCCCACAAAAATGCTTTCACTCTGTGAGGCATTTAAACCAGCCAGAATTGTAAAGGAAATGCTTGCCTGTTCTAACCACTTTTGAATTTCATAACAATGCAGAAAACCTTAGATGAAGTAAATTAACTAAGAGACTAGTGAAGGTGTATCAGGTGTCCAGGAGATGAGAACCTCTCCATAACTCTGCCAAAGCTGTCGGGAGGACCTCAACTGATGTGTTTTTAGGCCACACATGTTGGCACCTGGAAGTGTGAGGATTTCAGGTTCCCCAGGGAAGGTGCAAATGCTGCTCTATTACCAATAACCTGTGTGCAGCTCAGACTGCCAGCAGATTTCACAAGTGAGCTGTGGAACATGTCAGGACACTGGGCAGGCTGAGCTGAGTGAGTGTTTCAAACTATCAGGTTCCTTGAGCAGTGAATGTGCTAATGTCAAACTAACCTTGAAAATGAGTGTGTTTAAACATGTTAACCAGAGCAAGGCCTGCAGAAATGCCACAAAATATCAAAGGAGAATAAGACTATGTAAATGCAGCCTGAGAGTTTCTTTCCATATGGAAACAGAGTTGTTTTCTTGTTGTTTGTTTGGTTTTGGTTTTTTTAGTTTTTTGTTGTTTTTTTTTTCACAGCCCTCAAGGTCTTCTACCAAGCAAAGAGATGGTGGCTCATTGCATTGATTTACCACTCACTGAGGGATGCTGCCAGTTTGACTTTTCCCATTCACTCCTGGGCTGACTTCTTTACTGAGTTAACAAATGCATGAAACTAGGATAATACATCAATGAATCACTCCCATAACCATAGCTCAGTACAGGGCAAGGCTCTTGCTGATCCCCCACAGCTCTACAGACATCGGTGGTTCTTTCTCTAGGAAGCTTGCTTTCTAATTTTTTTTCATGTGTTGCTTGCAGACATTGGCAATCTGAGGTTCATGCTTCCCTTTATCCATCTGCAATATAGCACAGGATGGGGTAATGTCTTTGTATCTGGGCTCTGGGACCCTCAAGTTGTGGTGGCCTGTCACACAGGATTTATGGGACCAAAACAGTCTTGGTGGCTTTAAAGCCCATCAAAATCCTGCAGCACAGCAGTGTCAGTGCAGTGTGGGGATCCCATGTGGAATTCAGGGAGGCCATTTTGTGCATGGGATACATAGTCTGGGTTGGAAAGGACCTTAAAGACCACCTAATTTCAGCTTTCTTGCCATGGACAGCATCACTTTCCACTAGATCAGGTTACTCAGCCCCCCTACCAACCTGACCTTGAACTCTTCCAGAATAGAGATGAAACCTCAACTCCATGCACAAAGCACTGCTCCAGACCATGGCTGATGGTGTGTTGTACTGGTGAGCTGCAGCGCTGAACAACTCCGCAAATAAAAATCTCATTGCAGGATGGCAGGGCTTTTGTTTTGCCTAGAGACACACTGCAAGGGCACTAATTTTAACGCCCACTTAGGAAGATAGTTAATTAATTACAAATTACATGGTAATGAAAATTAAAAAAAAAAAAAAAAAAAGCATGTTGCATTATTTCTAAGTAAAAAGTAACCCCATGCAATCTCATTTTTCTGTGCCAACTCTGTAAATATAAGTTCCATATATATAAAAAGAAAGTTGATTATTAACACGGAGATTAATTACTGTATGGGGGTGGTATCTCCAGGCATGGGAAGATTAGATTTCCACAGTGCTCTGCTGTACTGCACATCATGTAAAAGACTGTCTCTCCTTTGGGCAGCTGAAACACAGAAACTTTTCCCAGGGGAAAATAGGAAAATGAACAGCAGGAAGTCACACAACAGGCCAGTGCCAGGGATACAGCCTTACAGCCAGGGCTCTTCTCCTAAAAAACACATGTGGTTCTTTCTGAGTGCACAGGACAGAAGGTAAAACTGATGTCTCACATCCTTAAACCAAGCAGGGAGACAGGGATGTTCCATCTTTGACGGGGTGTGGTGGGGGAAATTCTCCTGGTTCATGTTGTGGAAGCAAACTTTTTGTGCAGGGCTGTGCTGAAACAAACTGGGAGAGCTGATAGGGAGGGAGATTCAAGAAAGGGTGTGGGCAAGAACCACAAAGGGGAGGGGGAAGGGGAAGGGGAAGGGGAAGGGGAAGGGGGAGGGGCAGGGGAAGGGGAAGGGGAAGGGGAAGGGGAAGGGGAAGGGGAAGGGGAAAGAGAGGAGAGGGGAGGGGAAGTGAGGCGAGGATTAAACACATTTTTGGGTATTTTTATTCTTCGTTTCCACTCATGCTGATTACTGCACTTTTCATCCAGGGGGTGTTGGGGCTGGGTGGGGCGGGGGAGAGAGCGGGGGTGTAGAGAATGACAATAATAAAAAGTCTGCGGTCTGCCAGCAGCCTCAGCCCGGGGAGCGCCGGCAGCTGATGCAGCCGAGATCCTGGGATGCTCCCGGGATGGTGGCATGCTCGTCTTGGGCTACTTCGCAGTGCCACCTGCTGGCCCCGGTCCGGCGCGCGTGGAAATTTCCACGGCGGTGCCTGCTGCAAGGCAGGTCCCGGGTGCTGATGGCTCTGCTCCCCAGACTGCGCTCCAGCCGCCCGCGGCGCTGCGGGGAGGGCTGGCAGTGCGCTCATCGCCCTGGCCACAGGCAGCCCATTCTCACTCCCACTCTTATTGGCAGCTGCTACCGGGATCGCTCTATTTCGGTTGCCAAATACTGTAGTTTATTAATTTTTTCTGCAGCCTCCCTTTAGACATGAGGCTCCCACTCTTTTCCCATTTGCAGAAAGGCCTTTTTAGCAGATGGGAAGCCTTTGATTTTCTGCATATGCAGCAGGGAGCCACGTTAAATGGGACTTTTATCATAGACTTATAGAAAAGATTGTGTTGGAAAGGAACTTAAATATCATCTGGTTCTGAACCCCCTGCTGTGGACAGGGATGTCACCCACTATGTCTTGTTTCTCAGGCCTCACTTTTCTTATATTATCTCCTTCCCAGGAGCTCTGTTTGCCAAGAATGCTTGAAAAAAAAAATTAATGGACTGAAAAAACTTTAAAGATGTCATTTCTTCAAATATTTTTGAAGATTTGACATGTATCTCACATTTGCTTCCAAAGTTAAAAACAAATTTAAAAACTCTTTCACCCACTCACCTATACCAAGGATGTAACAGACAGGTATGCAAGATACTCCAAATAGGTAACACCACACACTGTGAGCACTGTGAAGCTGTGGCAGCCCCATACCTGGAAGTATTCCAGGCCAGACTGGATGGGGCTTGGAACAACCTTGTCTGGTGGAAGGTGTCTCTGCCCATATCAGCGGGTTGGAACTGGGAGACTTTTAAAGTCCCTCCCAATCTAGCCCAGTCTGTGATCCCATTATTGAGCTGCACTAGCAGCTCAACCCTGCACTGTTTTTGTGAGGAAGGACCATGCCAGCTCTGATTCATTGCTCCAGGTAGGAATAGCTATCTGCCAGAATTTCTGATGAGGGCCCTACACAAAACTGCATTATTCAGTGTAAGCAGAGATTATCGGTCACAAACATGGTTTATCCACATTAACAGCAGCATCTCTTGAAATAAAATCCACTCCTCTTACAGGTATCTTTTCTCTGATGATTTCCTGATGATGGGCTCATGGATCTGGCCAGGAAGGCCTTCTCAGAAGAAGGGAGAATGGAGATGAGGGCAGGAAGGAGGTGAAGGACAGAGGCGGTGTTACGGTTATTGTCCTGTGTGAACCAGAAGAGATATTCTAAGATAGGAGAGTAAAATTAATAAAAGTACTTGGAAAAGGTAAAACCCTTCACTGCCATGGGAGGTGCAAATCTGGCTAAAGCACTGCCATTTTCCAGAGCTCTCATACCCCTTGTACATCAAATCTGTGATTTTAGCCCCTGCAGGAAAATCACAGGAAGGCATAAGAAATGTGCAAGGAACTTAGCAGGCTTTCTCCCCTTCTTGCTCCCTGCTATAATACCAGCATTTTCTCTATACTTTTCAGGAATAAATTACAGGTAATTCTAGACAGCAAAATAATTTAGTTTTCCTAGCTACCTTCTTATCACAAAGTCTTTATCTCTGAAAGAGGTGAGAAAGTAGGAGTTATTTCAGCGGGGCTTATCACACTGATCACAATTATTTTGCTGTTACCTAAGTGCTCACTGCTCAATGGTTGTATTGTTTCATCTTCAGCTGCAATAACTTTACAGCAAGGGGCTGGATGGTAATAAGCAGTGAATCCTGTATTATTTCTCAAAGTTTAAAAAGGTATATGCAATCACCAAGGTTTCCAGGGCTGCACTCTTAAGGACTGATTCAGGACTGAGCATCTGAGTCATTTAGCTGGATCCCTCATGGCTCCCATTCCCGTGGCTCTGTGGAGAGCTGACACACAGAAATGCACCTTTGTTTCTCAGCTGTAGCTTAGCATCAAAAAGCTCTGTGGCCAGGTCTGGACAGGTCTCTCACATGCAGACCAAACCTGTTGTTGTAATGGCATTGTGGGATGTTCTGGAAAATAAGAAATCTTCCAGCTGTGGTACTGACCACAGGCAGCATAAAAGCTCCCCGTTTAGAGAAGCATCCCATGCAGGACACTCCTTGTTTCAATTAATTTGCAGCCAAGGCATAACCTCACAGAACTGCAGGTAGAGAAGGAGGAGATTGGTCTTGTTGTTGGAAGGCTGAGAGAACCATACTCCCAGCTCAGGCTGGGTGCAGGTAGGTGAGGCTCCCATCGTACGCAGCCCCGCTGAGCTTTCAAGAGCTGCCTGCTCTTAAGTAAATCCCTGGTGTCTGATTGCTGAGTCAAGGAAATTTCATGCCAGGCTGACTGAGGTGATGTGCATGTCAGGATCTCTCCATCCCTTCCTCCCTCCTCACACCTCTCCTTCACCTGAGAACACCCTGCTCTGATTGCTGACTCCAAAACCCTGCCCACAAGGCACTGACACTGATTAATTTGGGGTGTTCACTGGAGTTGCTCAGCTGCTTTCTTTCTCAACTCAGAAGTTTCTGATAAGGGTCTTATTGCATTGTAGTTGCCACATCTACAGAAAGGTTTCAAATACCCAAAATAATGCATTAAAAAATACAGAGGATTTTTTGCTGTCACAGAGTATTGAAGACCTTCATGAGTTCTAGCATAAGCCAGAGGATGTTTTGCTAAGAGATGTAGAAGTTGCCACATTCCTCAAAGCACCCCACATTCCTGCTTGGTACCCGCTTTGTCCTTTGGATGTGAGTAATTATTCTTCATTCTCTCCCCTTGCAACTTTCTTCTCATGGAAAATGAGGTCACCCTGAATCACGCTGGGTCTCTCCAGAATTCAGTGAGGTCCACTCACAGCATAACAGGGAAACTGGGCTTATCTCTCCCCATTCAGTGATTCCAGTGGGGTCTGCTATAGAGCTGCCTAAGTTGTAAAGTATTATATATATATATATATATATATATGTATAATGTTTGCAGGCTAAAGAACAACTTTCTAAATTTCTGCAGCAGAGCAGGAACAGATACTTTGTGAAGAATAATAAAATAATATAATATTTTCAGATAATAATGCAAAGAGCCAGGGATGAATTCTTTTTACAGGGCCTGATTCCTATTTCAACTACTGAGGAGCTTTAGTCATCGCTGTAAGATGAATGTTTCATCAGTATTTATTTTAAAAGCAATTCCTATAATCAGTCAGGATTTCAAGTTGGTTTTAGCCCTTTTCATTACCTATAAAATACATATATATGCATATGAATGGTCACCATTATGCTATTTAAGGCCATCATTATAGACTGAGAACAGAGAAATCAGTATTTTGAAGCTGTTCAAATAGCCAAAATTTACCTTATGATTTATAAGAAAAACAGATTTATTTTTCTGTCTCCAAAATCTTAATGTTGGCGAATTAGGAATCTCTCCCTGCCTAGTTAGTTACCAAGGCATGGGTTTTTAAAAGCCTTTGATATTCCAAGCCAAAATTGTGAATTTTAACTCAGAGGACTGGCAATTACCCAGGAAGTTGTATAAATAGTATTTCTTACCCTTCTACCACAGACACAGATTATATTTCTAAGTACAAGAACCTGAAAATACATCCTGGCCAGTGATTCCTGACCGGCAAATGGCTCCCATGTGGCAGAGGTGACTTTTATTCTGCTTCATCTCTTTAGCTTCTTCACTCTACATCAGTTTTTGTAAACACTTGTGCAGAATTCTTTGGTGTGCAAAAGGTTTTTATCACCATAATTACCCACAGCACAATAGGTTAGTTGGTCCAAAATGCAAAGTACAAGTCCAGGAATGACTAACCACTTTATTAACATCAATATTAAAATACCTCATATCAAAAGGCATGGAAAATAAAGATGATCCCAGAAAATCTTTGGACAGAAGCAGCCTCAGTTTTGTCTATTCTGACCTGCGTGTTTGCTTAACATGGAGAACAAGTTCTTAACGCTTGTCCATACATCTGAACCTGTACATTTTTTCTTTTTAATCAAACCCCACAACAAATTATTTGCCAGGGGGACCTCCAGTAGACATTATCATGTGAATTTGTGATTACTGCAGATCACTATTGCTTCTCCCTTTGTTCTTGTTCAACTCATGTGAAAAATTATTTATGATTTTTTCAAAATAATACTATTTCATTGGGTTTGGTTTTATTTTTCTTGGGAAACAAACAAGTATACAGTAGTTCAACACACTGTAGAAGCTTATGGATCTTCTAACAGCATCACAGGACCTTGAACATGCATTCATACACCTGAAACTACTAGCTAGGAATTTGTAAAAAACAGGCGAAAGACACCTCCTATTTCCAGTAATTGGATGAAATCCAATTATCTCCTTCAGGCATCATCAGATCATTGGAGCTCTAACTGTAAACTCTGCATTGAAGGGCTATATGCTTCAACCCGGTGTCAGGAACAAAAAAGATGAAGAAGAAGGGTTACACTTGGAGGACCTTGGCCAGGTGATATACCTGCTACCCCTACATAGCCCCTGACTCTGCAGCCCTACAAGGACACCCCTAAAGTCCTCCTGAGGCTGTGCTGGGTATTTATCCCTGCCCTTACATGCGCTCAGATCTTGCATAATTGTGGCCCAATGTCTCTGAGCTGGGAGTACCATAAAATTCATGAGCAGATATCTTTGCAAATATATGGCTGACTGTTTGGAATGGAATAATTTGCTTCTGTGTAATAATTTGGTGTCTGTCAGTGGGGATTATGGCCAGAGTATTCCTGTGTTCACAGTTTACGGGGAGCATTCAGGAATCTTCTTATGCCCTTGCTAATACTGAACAGGTGGATGCTATAATTTGTTATTTATTTATTTATTTATTTATTTACTTACTATTTTTTATTTCTGCTGGGGCAAAATGCTCTGCATAACAAGCTGACATAAAATTTAAAATGCACAGGGGCAGAACTGTAAGTTAACTTTATTGCCCGGATTTAGTGCCAGCCCTTTACACTGTGCTCCATTTGCATACATCAGAGATTCCTGGACTGTGTGTGTGTCCAGGTCACTTATTCATTATTATAATTTATTTCTAGCGCAGCAATACCTCGAGGCCCCAGGGAGAGGCAGTTACACATACATGCATATAATGAAAAGAGAGTTCTTGCCCTGAATTGTTCAGTGCAGGGCTGCCTACCTGGCACAACAGCATCCCATGCAGAGATGCCAGAGTTGCCTCTAAATTAGATGATACATTTGTGTAGTATAGTATAATGCCATACAGAGACACTCTCTGTCCTGGAAGCAGTGTAGTTACATCACTACAGACCTATATCTGGCTAAAATTGTAGTAAATAATGTATAAATTGACAGCTACAATGCTTCCAATTTTAGTTGTCTCTGAAAGTGCATTTTCCTGTGCAGATCTGTTGTTTAAATTTGCTACCTCAACAGAATGAGTAAAATAACAGCTAAAAGTTTTAAATTGTCACACTCAGGAGAGAATGCAGGGTTTTTTTTCACTGTGGCTTTATCTGTCAAAGTAGGATAATGTTCCTTGAGAACATCTAAATGAACCTGTCTTCACTGAGGAAAAAGAAACACGGCACAAAACTACACAAAAAATCTGACAACCCCTCCCCCCATCAAACCCACAACCCAAAGGAAATTTATTTAGCTTTAGTAAGTAATATATTTTTAATTCTCACACCTTGCACACAGAGGTAGACCCATATGGAAGGAATTACTCAGAGTAGTAATGAGCTTCTTGCAACGACAGATGAAAATGAATTAACACTAGATGATGATGATTTTTTCCTTTCTGTATAAAGTGTTTTACTACAGGCAGGAATTAGTGCAAGGAATTCCCATGGTCTGTGCTGTGCAGGCCGTCAGATTACATTAACACAGTGGTCCCTTCTGACTCTACAGTCCATTAACTTAAGTATGAAGTTAGAGGAGAAAGGGGGATAAAACTTGGCAGTGGAAGTAATTGATTTTTTCAGGTCAGAAATGAAATCAAATCAGAACAGCAAACATCACTTAGGATCAGCATTTTTATTTATTTATTTATGATGTTCGGCAAATTGAAACAATTTACTTTGCGTTGAGTATCCACATCAACCTGAGATAATCTGGTTAAATTCCTTTAAGAACATGTTTAAAAAAAGCACAGATGGAATTTATAAAACCCAGGGGCAGATGTGAAGGGTGTCCTGGGGAAAAGGGAAGTTTATAGGCTTTCTAGTCCCTTTGAAGAATTTTTTGTCAGCTTGATCCTCCAATCTCTTTCTTATCTATATGTGTCCATATGGATTATTTTTTATTTTTCATATACATATTCATGCATATAGTATGCAAAAATATAGGCATATACACTTTGTTTTTTGTTTCCAAGGATGTTGGAGGGTTAACTTTGAAAAAGCAAGCTCAAGGAACAAAATTATCTCTGTTACAAGATTTACTTTACACTATTAATGGCAATATGGAACACCTAAACAAAAATCAGAATAAGGAATATTGACGTTATCTATAAAAACATTGCAAGAATCCTCAAACTATGGCATTTTGTTCTGTTTTGGAATGCAAAAAAAAAAAAAATCAGGTGTCTGAGTTTCTATCAGATGCTGATATTCTGAGCTACATTAGTTACATCTGTGTTTTATCAACTCTGACAATTCTCTGATATCTCTCTCTTTTGGGACTTTTAGCATAACAGTCAATTTCAAGAGGTTTGAATCTTTCCCCACCCTCAGAATTCACTTTATTTCCCCAATGGCCAGGTGTATTTGAAGTGAAGATGCTGAACTAAAAATAATTTTTAACATAAAGCAGAATTAACAGTAAAGAGCAGGTTAGTATCTCCCTTTTCCCCATGTCTAATTTTTTTCCCCAGAGGTCATAAAAGCTGCTAGAGCAATTATCATCCTGTTACATTCTGGAAGAGCACTTTTAAATAATTTAAAAAGTAATCTGTATTTTTAACATAATTACTATCATTATATTTTTTACATGGGAGTGAACTAAGAGATAAGTACCTTCCAAGTCAATAAATATCTTAGCCTGAGGCCCTAGAACTTTATCTATGAAGTGTTTATCTTACTAATCCTTCCTAGAAAAACAAAATAATTATTGGCTAATGATAGTAGATGTGAGTTTTCTGTTTCAATTACTAACCAGGATGCCAAAATATTTTTCAATATTACCAGAACATCTCTTGAACCTGGTTGGAAGTGGAGTATAAAGTGAAACATAGGGCATAAATCCACAGGTACTTTTTTCCTGTTGCCCACAAAATAAGTATCAACATAAGAGTTTGGCTTTCTCCATGAACCTTGCAGGAATCACTCCTCTGCTGTTAGTCAATCAAGCCCCTGGGAAGAAAAGATCCCATTTACTAATAAGATTTTAAGGGTCAACAAGGGAAGGCTTTTCATTATAATGGTCTTGTTTTCTGAGTGATGGTTAAAGACTTCCCAAGTTGAAGTACTGAGAGATTTAATCTCTTTCTAATCTCCAGGAACTGCCATTTTCTGTTGTTAATATTGCTTCCCCACCTACAGCTACAGCTACAGCTCCAGAAGATACACAACACATGCCTGATATTAGGCACATTTTAAAAATCCATTGATTTCCACGACATTCAAGAATGTGTCTAAGGAAAAATTATGATGCCTTCTCCCTCTTGGGAAAAGAAATTATCCCCTGATTAAAATAACATCATGCCTACATATCAGTAAATAATTTAAGTTCAAGATCCACAAAAAGATATATAAGTAATCATCTCATTCCCTGTGCATATTTCAAATTTCATTTTCAGGGCCGTTGCTATTAACAGCTACTAATCATGGATTCATAGAATAATTAAGGTCAGAAGGGACCTCTGAACATTATCCAATCTAGCTTGATACTAAATGCAGGTTTAATTAAATCAGGTTGCACAGGACCTTGCCCACTTGAGTTCTGAGTATCTCCAAGGATGAAGGTGCTATTATTACTTTTTTTTTTCCTCTTGTTGTTGTTGCTATTAAAATGGTATATTGCAAAAAATGAAGAAGAAGTTGAGACACTGAACACTCCCAGTTCTGTGATCACTGCCCCCATTCGAATTTTTAATTTGTCCTTTAAGTAGGATCTTCTCCCCAAAGATGCAGTGCAAATTTGTTATTCAAATTTGTTATTCAAGTCAATATAACTGAAGCAAAAAAAAAAGGTATTGTGTTATCTGGAGCTGCTCAGAGGGTGCTAACCCTAAGGAAATTGTGCATTTAGAAGTCTTTGCCCTTCCAACTCCCTTCCAGGTAACTGCAGGGTTATGATGTTCTCAATCTCATGGCAAACATCCCCTCTGCAAGAAACAGAGGTGAGGTGGGTGATGAGGGTAAGGAAGAGTCGGCTGCAGAGGATCTTTAGTATAAAGGTGGAGAGGGAATCCATAAAAAATGCTTGACTGGAACAGCAGTTAAAACCAGAACACACCTAAAAGCTTGAAGACAGAGATAGTCATACCATTTTTTTGCCACTGTATCCATTTTTCTGAAGGGTGAGGGTTAGAAGAAGGGAGATGAATCACCAGCAGCAGGATGTGGCTGCAGGTGAGACTCAAGTACAAGGGCAAAAAGGGAGGGATTCTGATCAGGAAAACAGGGAGCAGGAGGCTGATTTCCTTACTGACTGGGAGCTGGTGCTGGACAGCAGCCCAGGGAAATAGCAGCTCAGAAATCAGGGTTATCAGTGGTCAGATTCCCCGTGGAAAGTAACTTCTAAATAAAACCTGAAAAATGTGAGTGAGAATCCAAATTAGGAAAAAGAGATTGGAGCAAAGGATTGAGAGGACAACACGTGTAAAATCTGTAAGGTTTATTACAGAAACTCTTCAATTTAAAGTGCCATTTTTGTCTCTCTTAAAATAAGCCATGTGAGAAGGGAAACTCTAGTGAACTAAAAATCACCCACTGATCCAGGAGCCACATCAAACAGTGCCCTCATGCTCTCCTGGGCCTGTCACAGAAACCAGACAGTATTTCCATTTCCTTAACTCCTACTGCTGCAGCATTTTATAATACCATTCTTTTGTTCTGCTTCTTTCTCATCATTTTGCTCTGTAAAAAGCAGAGGGGATATATTTACAGAACTTATTGTTCCTAAGGTAGCACAGGTTGTAAGTTATTCCTGAGCATCTGCTAGCAGATCCTGATGGATGTCCTGAGCTGTTTGATATAATCTCTGTGAAGTCAAAATTGAATATGCTTTTTCACCCTGTTCTGGTCCAGCAGTTGCACCAAATATCCTCCCTTATATCTTCATCTCCTTTCAGCTGTTTTCCCTTGATCTTCTGTTGACCCCAAATTTTTATATTTTAATTTATTTTTATTTTATTTGTTTGTTTCGTTTTCTTTCCCCCTTCCCAGTTCAAAAGCAATATTTCAATTACCAAACCATGTTTTCTTCCAGAATGCTTCACATCTATCTCCCCACAATCCTAAAATGAGCCTTTAAATATTCAGCCCTCATAACAGCCAGTTTCTTTGTATTCATCTTGAAACTGTTAGACTAAAATAAAAGAATAAATTAATTAGCACTTACAGTCCCAGATTTGGATCTAATGCCTGTCTTAGCAAAATCCATGAGATGAGGGAAGTTAACTTATGCAGCAATGCGCATGACTGACAAAGAGTCCTCGTGCTTCACAAATTTAACTTGCTCTTTAATGAGAAAGAAAAAAAAATAATAAGAAGCTAATTACATCCCTGCTGTAACTGCAGTTGGCAATTAAGCTGTATGCATAGCACTCAAAAAATACACAGTAAAAGACAGGACTTCCTCTTTCTCCTAGAGCATAGACTCTGGCACCCAAAATCCAGAGGGACTGCACCAAGGCAGACCAGCTTTGTGCCTTGGGTCCTGACTAAAGCATGTTCTGTACAAGTTGGATCTTCACTGGAATTTACAGGAAGCTTCTGTGCAGAACTGTTGACTTTGTGTGTGAGTTGCTGTGTGCAGTCCTTGATTCAAAGATGAGTTGCTGATGGTTTATCATGGTGCAAACAAGCCCAAAGGGACACCTGATGTTCGTGTGACAAATACTGTGTCAAACTCACCACCTGAGCATGTAAAATCATAATCAATTCTGCATTCTATCGTGATTCCTCTGAAGTTTCACTTTATATTTTGTGCAAATGAGGGACAAATCCACCACTTTTGTGCTACATGGATGTTGTTAGTGTCGCTTTAAGCTATCTCAGAATAGAGCCTTTCTTCCAAAAATTTATTTTCTTACATTAGGACACATTTTTGTTTGGATGATATAGCTCTATGTATGCTGGTAAAATAAACAGAAAGAGCAAGCATACACTAATAAATTTAGCTCCACATAGGAAGTCAACCTTGGATTTTGCTAAAATTATTGGATTTATCCTTGTGCATCTTGCTTTGGTCACTGCCATTTAGGGCTCTTGTAAACAGCCCTTTCAGAATTAGTAATGGAAATATATCCTTTATTGGAGAAGCAGGGAGTCCAACAGCATGGATGCTACACATTTCACACCAGCAGGTCTGAGTGGAAAAAAACCAGTCCCTCATCACATTTAAAACACTTGAATGGAACCGCTGAAACCAAGCTACACTTTTTTTCCAATATTTTACGAGATTCACAAGATATGAGTTTCATGTAGAACTGCAATACAACTTTTCCCCCAAATCTGTGGAGAGAATACCCAGATTTTCTTGAAGTACTTGTGTTTTCCCTTTATCTCATGTGATCTAGGAATTATTTCACCCTTTATTCCATGCTGGCAGATTAAAAGATTTAGTACAAATCTAATAAAAACTGCTGCCATTCTGCTTGGCAACCTCTTCAAACACGTATAATCCAATATATAGCTGCTTATCCTGATTAGCAGAGGACATGTTCAAAATGTAGGGGCATCATCTAGCAAGCTACTGAATGAGGCTATCCTGATGTATCTATCCCTGCAGAAGTAAGAAAACTGTTGGAGTCAATATCTGCTGGCAGGTGGTGAAGAGAACAGGAGCA
This sequence comes from Chloebia gouldiae, assembly GCA_003676055.1. Lineage (NCBI taxonomy): Eukaryota > Metazoa > Chordata > Aves > Passeriformes > Passeridae > Chloebia > Chloebia gouldiae. Next base: position 5,023,348 of record QUSF01000029.1, read on the forward strand.
TTAAAAGAAAGAAGATCTAAAGGAAAGATTAAGCTATAATCACTGAGAAAGTTTCTGTAATAGAAAATCAAGGTACTGCTTTGCATGGTTCCTTTCTGTCTAGGTTGTTCAGGTTGGCATTAAACAATATAAGATTAAGCACTTGTCAGATGAACTAATGAGTTTTGGATTGATTTCTGTCTTCTGCAATGCTACTAGCATTTTTGACAGATATGATTTATAGGGCATTCTTTGGGCCTGTTCATGAGAAAAGCTGTTTATTTTGGTTGATGGACAGGGTTTCTAATGTTTCCAGTGGAGTGTGCAGATGGCAGGAAGGACAGTAATCTTTGAGACCATGTCTCAATGTCTAGGGTATGTCTCTTATAAATTTGTAATCAAGATCTCAAGAAACTAATGTGGGCAGGCTTCCTCTGAAATTGTTTTTGCGACCTTTGGCCAATATAATGCTCCCTGAAAAATGTATGTCTGGTACTTTTGCTGTTTAGCAAATGGAGCTTGTATAGGCAATCAAGAAACTATACTTTCCTTTTTAGCTGATGTGACATATATATGCAGACTTTTGCACATTTACAGTTCTATTCCCTCTGGCATAGAAGACTTTTTTTTAGTACATTTTATGTCAATGGATATTTAGTGCACTGACAGACCACCAAAAAAAAAAAAAAAAAAGGCAGCCAGGCAGTCTGTGCTAAAAACTTAATAGATAAAAAAAAAAGCAGCTAATAAAAAATCTAAGCAGCTGCACTGCTGAATAATTTTTATTCTCATCTGTTCTGGCCATTGATTGTTATTTTTTCTATTTGTCTTGTTCATAATTAGATTGCACAGTCTTGGGATGTAGACCAGGTCTAAGCTGATATGGGTGCACCGACTGAAAAAAAAAGCCACAGCAATACAGAGAAAACATGGGCCTGTCTGCCATCACTTTCTTACTTTTAAAACTAAATTATCAGTTTCTAAAGAGGGTTTAAAATACATTAAATAACACTCATATAGGCATCTCCTGAAAGCTTCAGAGGGGAAGAATTATTGTGGTGTGAATTTAGATATCTAAGATGGTCTGTTTCCAGCTCTCTGGTGATGAATGATGGTGACATCATGCTGAGATGATCCCACAGTCCCAGTTTGACTCAAATTCTAGTCCTGCATTGGTCAGATGTCAAAAATGTGGCTTCCTAGCACTAGGAATTCAGGAAGTTTGATTTTCAGAGAATGTAAACTGCTGGCATATTTAACATTAGGCTTAAAATTTTGAGGCCTTTGACCTGTTAAGTTATTCAGACCCTTCTGATCTCTTGAGTGCTACTACTAAATCCAAAGATGGGCACTTTTTTCCCTACCCCCATTCTCAAGTGTGTGTATGTCTTAAAACAATCCCTAGATGTTCAAAACTCCTCTGTCTCTGTACCCTTGTGCCTGTGGGATGATTTTTCCTCAATAAATGCAGAATCCAGGTTGAATATCCGCAGAGGCATAATAAAGTTCTGTTGGAGAGCTGAGACACTGAAGAATTGACTGCCTCTGTTATTTCCAGAGGCTTTTGGCACTGCTTGGGATGGTCTTGGGCACAAAAGACAGATAGAAGTGACACAGAGCCTGTACACAGAACAGTTGTAACCCTTCTGGTTAGGCAGCTGCTTAATGTCTGTGATTAAGCACCAAATTCAATCATTCAACAAGCCTCTGGGAAACCTCCTATTTCAATCCACTTTTCTCCCATTATCCTTCCCGAGCATAGCCACCAAAAGCATGTTGGGTGATGGAAGAAACACTAAAAAGAGTGTCAGCAGAGCTGGAAACCAGGTCAGTGAAGACAGCTCAGCAAATAAGGGCAGCTAAAGCAGCAAGAGGTAGACAATGTTGCATAATGAGTGAAAATCACAGGAACATAGCATTTTCCAAAATATGTTAGATATTAGGATGAATTAGAGATTAAGAAGATCAGATATAAGGAAGAAATTCTTGCCTGTGAAGGTGGTGAGGCACTGGCTCAGGTTTCCCAGAGCAGCTGTGGCTCCCCTACCCTTGGTACTGTTTAAGGCCAGGTTGGATGGAGTTTGGAACAACCTGGAATAGTGGAAGGTGTCCCTGCCCATGGCAGGAGGTAGAACTGCATGAACTTTAAGGTCCCTTCCGTCTGAAACGACTCTGTGATTCTGTGATACTTATTAATGAGGTCATTGACTACTAAAACAGCTTTTTATATCTGGTGATAGGGCACAGATTATAGAGAAAAATTAAGCTCCTAAGTCAGCAGAGGACCAGAAAAGCTGAAGATCCAAACAGCCCTTTTATACATTGTGCACACATTATTATTGCCAGAGTTGTTCCTTGGCTCAGAGGCCCTTTTTCTCCACAACATCCTAAATATCCTGAGGAGTTTTTCCTTCCTGTTAGGTTCAGCTAAACAACACAATCACTTTTTCAAAGGAATTTGTAGTCCAAACACCCCTTTGCTCTCACTTTAGGGAGATGCCGGGTCTCTCTGTTGAGGCTGCAAGTTACTGAATTGCATTACTGAGGCATCAAATCTGTGCTGAAACACTGCCACTTTTAACCTCAGAGCTGCTGCCTCATTATCTGTGAGCACACAGGTTGTGGTGGGTTTGGAGCTGGGCTCTGTGCACAAACGTGGTGTAGTGTCAGGCTCCTCATTTACAAATTACACCATTTTCTTTCTCTAAAGGTTTGTCACTAAATGTATTCCAGCTTAATCCTTCTTATCTAAGCCCGCATATCAAAACTGTCTGTACAATTTCAGGTGAGTTCTCACTGCAAATCTGCGCAGGAAAAATTAGTGATTGCTTGCCTCTAGTGAAGATGCCTCACTGAGCAATCACAGCTGCTTTTCCCACTGTGTCTGTGTGCTGTTGAATACTCTCCTGCTACTGTCATGAACATCCTGGTCTCCCCTCCCTTAAGATGTTATTAAGTGAAGACCTAGCAGTTTGCACAAGTTCTTGCTATTACGCCCTCTGCTCATGAGCTTCCACATTGTAAAAAGAAATGTTACTGTCTTTAACCCTGACTACTACATTTACCATTTGTTGCTATGTCTTATGCAGGTTTTATTCTGCATTGATGATGCCTTCCTCCTTCATGTCATTAATTTCATAAGTAATCTCCAGTACTTCATGCCAAGATTGTTTAAAAAGCTAATAATGCATGACCCCAACCTATAATAATAATAAAAGGCTATTTCTAGTCTCCTATTACCTCTGGTATTACAGTTTCTTAGCTCTTTAAAGAATCTCAAAGGAATCCTCACTTTCTATTCCTTAACTGAAAATACCTTATGTGGCAACAACTAAACTTAATATTATGATTTAGCTCTACTGCACTGATGACAGTCTTTTCTAACAAAAAACTATTTGATTTGAGAAAGATATTTATTTTATCTATGCCATTTCTCCATTATTTCCATAATTTCACTATTCCTTGGAGAAGTTGTGTGTATTATTGAGATCAGCTGGTGAACCTGAAATGTAGTGGAAAATTTGCTTTCCCTTTGCTATCTAGGGTGCCAAGTTTTTTTGGGTTTGGGGTTTTTTTATTTCATTATACATGATAGTTTTTTAATTTTTCTTTTGTTGTACATGACAACACCTAACTTAACCCAGACATGATGTGATTCACACATGATGGGATTCTTGAGAATTTCCTGTGCATGGCCAGGAGTTGGACATACATGATCCTTTTCTTTTTTCCTTTCAACTCAGACTATTCTGTGATTCTCTGATTTTGTGAAATATTTTCTTTATCAAGTTGGTTTTTTAAGGGAGTTTATGACAGTATCTATCACACTCATTTTATTTAGGAATAAAATGAATGAAGTATTGGCTATATGTTTTTCATTGTCATTTTAGGACCCATATTTTTTAGTAACAATCCAACCTTATTAGGAAAATTATTTTAAAAGACAGAAAAAATTTTCCAGTTTTAGGACCATGTGCTATCCATGGTTTCTTTAATCTCAAAAAATGTAAAAATAAGGGTTGTGCTGAATCCTCACGCCTTCCCTATCACCTTCAAGTCATGCCGACAGGAGGATGTCCTGCTGCCATGCACTGTATGCCCTCTGCACCAGGAGCAGAACAAGGCAGATTTTTCTCACACATGACTGTGAGGTTTTCCTTCCCTTAGCCCCTTTGTGTCTGCTTTGGCTCAGGCATAGCTTATACTCAAAAATTCTTTGGCATATAACTTGTTTACAGCAAATTCCTGCCAAAGTTCATAGAGTTAATTCAAGGCTCAGAATGAAAACACGCTTTGTGCTGCAATTTTATTGACCCCTGCAGTCAGTTAATCTCCCCTCTCTCAAATGAGTGAGAAAGTACAGCACAAGACCCATTCCTCACCACTGTTTTTCTTCAGTATGATCTCTTAAGAGCAAAAGTTATTCTGCTTCCCCTATTTGGCCCCTGCAGGTTAAAAGGACAGATGAATTTGGATGAAGTAGTACAACTGTCACCTACTAGTTTTAAATGAGGGTCTGGGAAAGGATTGCTTAGGATTTCAGGTGGCAGATGATTTTTTTTCTCATACTGCAGATCAAAAATTATTTATTGGAAGAAAAAAAAATGCTCTTTAAAAAAATAATTCTTTTAATGTTGTATTATAGGCACTCCAAACTTCACCTTCTGTCCTCAAAACTCTGCCATTCTTACCCAATAGCAAATGAATCAATCCCAGACTCTTATGGATGATTATTACTTCTACGTATATAGCAATTAAGTTTCATGGACATGACTCTTCTCATTTTCCATCTGTTCTGTGTCAACAAGCTATACCAGGGACCTTTTCTACAACCATGGGCATTCTCTGTTTGTACTTCAATTTCCACACTTGTGCAGTGAAAATAATAACTTTCTTTCCAAGGGCATGGGAAGATATAACAATGAATGATGTCCCATGGACCTAATTCAAAGTTCACTGAAGTAGCCGAGAACCTTTCAGCTGAATTCAACATGCATTCAATCAGTTGCTGTAAAAGCCAGATCATTCTACTGCACACCAAATCTCAGGGCTGATGTAGTCCCATGCTTCAGGCAGAAAATCATGTAGCAATCAACCCTAATTTCTGCAAACATCTTTGTTTATTAGTATATTCACTGTTCATTTTTCATTCCATAATTTTCAGCCCTTGGCAGGCACCCAGTAGAAGTACACAGTGCTTGTTGTCCAGAATTCTGTTCTGAGATTGCCCATCTCAATCATATGGCAAGGTTTTTAATCTATTTGGTGCAATTACTGAAAGAAAAGGATAGAAGTATAATCAATTGGGATATGTCGATATAATCCTTTTTTAATTTTTTTTTTTCCTTCTCAAATGATTAACTCCCAAAAATTTTTTCAGGTTTGGTGCAGACCTCTGGATAAATTTTATTTACATAGATATCTTTATGTCCAAGCGTGACCATTCTCTGCAGCCTTTCCTGGAACTTTCCGAATTGGGCTGTGCACCATAGGCTATGTCTGCCCTGGTAAATCAGATGGTAAAATTCTAGTGCTGTTCTCTGACAGTGAGGGCCAACACCGAAGGATCAACCCAGTTCACACAAATAACACTTCTTGCTGTCCAGAGCTGAGTGGCTGTATGTAAAGTGCCAGCTAAGATTGGCTTCCTGCCCATGAAAACTTCCAGTCTATTTTGGGACCTGTTTGTAAGACTAAGAGTCAGCCCAGTGCCACATAAGGTAAAACTTCTACAAACAGTTTAAAATACCATTCTCCAGAATCTGGGAATGCTCCTGGGTAACTAAAACCTCTGAGGAGAGCAGAAAGCAGACTGAAAATGGTGCCTTTTGATGAATAAACCATTTTACTTAAAATCAGAAAAGCATAGTGCATCCAAGAAAATTCAGGCATATAATTTGGTCACCTGACAGCATCTTCAGCTATCTCCGTTTATAGCTAATGAAGAAAAGCATATGACTCCAGAGACTCATCTGGAAAAATGGCATAATGTGTGAGGAGTTTTGCTGCCTTTGTGTAGTTGGAAGTCATGGATAGCTTGATCCACATTAGATTTGGAAAATCCTACTCTTCCTTTGCTACATAAAAAATATGTCTAATTCAAATTTTCATCTAATTCTTTTTGCTGTTGTTGTTGTTCCAACCATCTATTTATTTTTAATTCCTGACTTTATAAGATAAATTTTATTTGGAGAGAGTAAAAAGTACACCTGAAATTTTTTGAGTTTATACACAATGAAGACTTAAGACCAGATCTCATGGCAAAGATGGGGAAACATTGGTGGTTTACCTGGGGAAGCTCTGAAATCTCCAGCATGGGAGTATTTTAAGAACAGCCTATGAAAACATGTGCTTGCTGATATTTTCCTGGTGCAAAGGAATCAACAAAGAGACCTCCTGAGACCCTGATTATTTTGTTTTTTGGAGCCCAGGGTTTTATAGAGTAGTAGTGGTTAAAATCTTGTAACTGGAATGTCACCCTTATGGAAAATAAAAGTAATCAAATTAGAGTTTTCAGTTTTTAAGTATGCAAATTTTCCCCTATTTTGTCAGTATACAAAATTTCAGTGATTATATTAGTTGACATTTTGCATTATATAAAAATTAAGTAAAGTTGTTTAATAATTGTATGTCATTTCCCAATTATTTTTACGTTAAGATCTAAAAATAAATGAAAGAAACTTTTTGTCCACTGTTGTTAATATCATATAAATTTATGGACATTTAAACAGAGGCAATGAGAAGAACAAAAAAAAAAGGGGTATTTTTAAATAGTTGTGAATCCTGTAAAGTCATAATTTTGCCTATTTTTTAAGCATTAAGAGTCAGTTTGACAGCAATACCCTGAATCGATAAAGTACTCAAAACATATATTTTGCTGCCAATTTTAACAACATACGGAGTCCTGTGTTCCATAGATATGGCTAAATCGAAATATTTGAACATCCATATATCATCATGAGAGAAGGCTGGTGGGCCTGAAGAATAGATACAGTTTGTATTTTCTGATATAAATTAAAACTACTTCAAAGAGAGCTTAAAAATATGTTCCTGGCCTTTGTGATTCAGTGTCAAAGACTCAGAACAGTGCTAATTGCTTTAAAAACCCTGTTTATCTCCCCTTTTAAACACAAGATGCATTACCCTTGTTTCTGAAGAATTCAGCCAGATTCCACCTCAGTAATGGCTCCCACATTCTGATTTTTTTTTTGCACAGTAGTCCACTAAAACCAGTATTTACTACTGTAATTTAATTCTTTGTTATATTCTTCTTTTTTGTGACTTCAGAACTGTAAGCAGAAGTGACCTTCAAAGAAGAGGAGCCTCACTGGATTTACCACCTTTTGCACCAATGGCCTACAGACCAACGTTTAAGGTGTCCGGAATATATTTTGGTAGTGAGTACAATTTTAGAAATTTAATCAACTTGCCCCTGTTAAATATTTATCCAATTATGCAAGTGACAAGCAAAAAATGAATGAATTCCTTTTAACGTAATATAAAATAGCACATAGCAGAAGGAAATTTTATCATTAAAGATATAATGAGATCATGAACACCTCCAAAGGTGTGAGTTAATCAAATAAGGCCATAATATGACAAGCAGCCTGTCAGAAGAAATTCTATTTGCTGCAGTATGCGAGTTGCATTTGAGTTAATTGAGTCGCATAACCACCCCACCAACCTTGTTAGAGGATGTCACACTCAGCCTTGCTGATGAAGGAGGACAAAAGTGGATGGTTTGAAAGGGGAATTCCCAGAGCTGATATTGATAGTGGGTGTAATTACAGGAACTGCTGACTGACAGATCAGACCTTTTCCTCAGGTGTACATAGTGTGTACTGCCCTCCCTTCTTCAAAATAATGATGCCTCAGACATTAAGTGCATATATAAATATGTGTACTTGAAGAACTGGCTGTTTAGAGAACAGTCTGAAGCACACCACTGAAGAGACTCAAGATATATATGTTTCTTTTGAGAAGGAAGAATTTAAGGCCCATACCCTTAGCTGGTCCAAAATTTTTCAGCTCCACTGATATCAGCCGAGCTCTCATGATTTACACAGGCTGATGCTTTGTCTTACAATTTGTAATCTTTTTCCATTAATATTTACCTGCTGTTCCATAATGACTACAAAACTCCTGACAATAGATAAACAGTGGGAGTTCTGTGACTGCCACTTAACTACACAAATCATAATCAAGCTACTGGTACCTTGTTCTTCCTCCATTTTTCTGTCACATCCATCTGGTGTCCCTCCCACACAGACTAAGAGTAGACACTGCCTACAAGTGCAGTTATCCTGCATTGGAAATAGTGTTGCAAGAGGAATAGGCAAAAATTACCATGTGATTTCTAATAGCAACAACATGATAACATAGAGGCTCCTTCCCTCCAGAAGCTCAAGTCTTAGAATAATATGCAAGTTGTGTTCTGTAGAGGAATAAATGTAAGGTAAATGTAAGGTACTAAGAGATCAAAGGATTAGTTTGTGATCATACTATTGGCAAATTTTCTTCCAGCTGTAAAAGGAAAGAAAGAAAAAAAAAAGAGGAAATTCATTTCATTTTTAAGAATAACTTCACTACAGGTACAAAATATTATCAAGTCTAAAGCTGTACAGAAGCTGTCATAATGAATCATGAATCCTATCAAAAGTCACTGAAATTCATATTTTGTGAACTTTCTGAAAAAGAACCAAATAACTGCTGACACAGTTTGCTAGCTTTGGATAAGTTTTTCTTTTGAAAACTTCAATAACTGAAGGCACAGCTCATGCAGAAGAAAGTGCCATAGATTTAATCTGAAAATCATGCTAACTTGTCTACAATGACCTATGTTACTGATCATCATGCTATTTTACTGGTCTTGTGATCTTCATATAAAAGAAGACATGACTACAACACCTCTGAACCTTTTCCACTTGAAACACAGCTTCATCTGAAAAGAATCATTTCCAGAAACTGGGATGTAAAAATCATATATATCTGAAATGTCTTGAAGAAAATACTGTCAGAAAATACTATTTCTGGTGGGCAGAAATAACACCAGTAACCATAACATAGACATATATATTATTATATATATGTAATCAATGTTGTACATTGGATTTCAGATGATCCTTATAAAAGACTGTCTTTATCACTTATCTTGTGATTCTACCATAAACCTATAATTCATTATCTGTTCCCTGTTTTTTGAGCCTTGCAACATTTTATTTGTGAATCAATTTCCCCCTGTCAGCTCAGAACAACTGTGCTTTACTTCCACCATCCTTTGTCTCTATCTATTCCTTTTTCCTTTAATACAGAGAAAACCTCTCTTTTATGAGTTACTGCTGCACCTGCTGCAATAGGACACTCACCTTGGCTGAAGAAACAGGCACAGTTTATTACAAACATCAAAACATCCTGCCCTCCTCAAACAGCGAGTTGGAGTGATTACAGGACCCTTACAGGTCCCCCAAAGGGGCCCCAGCACACCTGGCTCTTCAGTCAAATGGTGCTGACAGCTGCTCAGTGTTTCTGCTTCAACTCCTCCCTAATTTTGCATTGCGACCCTTTGCTGATTTTGTTTGATTAGTAAAATATACATTAAGCCAGCTGTGGGGGGTGGGGTGGTGTTTAAGTAGCTGCCATGTGCAAATGGGTCTTTTGTATCCTTCAGGAAAAAGCAAACCGCTTCAGAGAGGACTATTAAGTGGCACCCAGTAAAATCATATAGCAGATTAAATGACAGAGGTAGACACCAATGCATTAAAATGCATCTCTGTGTCTCTAAGCACTCAAAATTCTAAAGCACTGAACAATCTTCTCCTAGCTCAGACTGGAAAACATCACACAAAGAGACAGCAATTTTAGTCTTAGGAACTGGCTGAACTCAGTTCAAGAAATCCAGGTATAGGATGTAGGTACAAGCCATGTAGGAAAAAATACATATAGGAAACCATCAACTACAACAAAAGGACTTACAGCCTAAGGTGGGACCAAAGCGTCTGCTAGTTCAGGCTGTTCAAGTTGTCAAGTTCAGTTGTTCAAGAAACTGAGTGAGTGATCTGATCTTAGCTGAGCTCAGTTGAGGCCTCCAGATGTATGTGAGGTAGATTCTGAGCTATTTTATTGTGGAATGAGATAATACAATCCCATTAGCATTCAGTGCACAAATTCAAAACCAGGCTGGGTGGAGCTTTGGCCAACCTCATCTATACGGGAAGATATCCTGTCCACGATAGATGTTAACTAGGTGAGTTTTAAGGACTGTTCCAACTCAAGACATTCTAGGATTGCATTATTCTCTCAATTTAGATGAGGAGCCAGTTTGTGATGGTGATTTGTGCCCATGAACGATTCAACAGGACCAACCACCCTGGCAAGCCCTCCAGTGACTATAAAGACAACTTCCTTACCCAGCACAAAGTAGCCACTTAATTCTGGATATTTTAACCAAACTCTAGATCCTACTGGCTGGGGTGTAGGCTTCTTGGAGTGAGGTTTCAGGGTTTGGGGTGGGGGTTTTATTACATTTCAAAAAAGGTGAATGTTGCATGTAGACTTGTCCAGACTAAGGAGGCCCATTTGAGCAGATTTTGGAAATTATTCTCTTTCAGTGTGTTAAGCTGACAGAGTTGCCCGTAGGAAAATGTGTTAACCATACCAGGGTTAGATGCACAGCGTTTTATTCCTGATGAGTAGGACTGACTCTCTCAGGTCCTCCTGTCCAACACTAGGTCAAGGATAGCAACACAGCAAAGATGTCAAAACACTACCAAAGGCTATTAGAATATCATCAAATTGTTACCCATTCTAAATCTTTGTGTGATTGCTCCAAGCACATCCCTTATTTCAGTCACAAACTAAACTTTCAGAAGCTAGTGAGGCTGCCTATGAACTTGCATATTCAGTAGGCATTCTGGCAGGGTACCACAGCATGAAGACACAGAAGGCTAAACAGCAGAGCTATAAATAAAGTGGGATACTGCTTCCAAGAAATGCTAACACCTACACAGCTCACTCTCTGTAATTTAACAGGGTACTGAAAGACCAAATTTCCCCCTATGTGTCTTCAGACTGGGTAGGAAGAGGAGAACAACTGGAAGTGAATCAAAAGGCAAAGAAATCCTCATGAGCAAATAAAAAAAAAAAAAAAGAAGAGAAATAGACAGTGTGTGTCTTAGGGAAATTTAAATTAATTAACTCATGGTAGAGATGAAGAAGAGACAATTGGCTCTGTTTAGCATGCTTTCTTTGCAGTCAGTATGTTACAAACAAGGCATTTTGGTCACATTTTTTCCAAGTCTATGTATTTTCAGAACTCTGAGTTATTGCCTGTGCTCAAATTTAGATGAGCTGCAGGTTTTTAGAATGCTCCTGTATTTCAACTCCTTTTTTGTTTACTTGTTCGTTTGTTTCAACTTCGGGTACAAACTTCTTCAGAATAAACTTTGGAAAGAGATCTGGTGACAGTACTTTGAAACTTGGTCAGTATGATCCCATTTGAGCTGTTTATTTTCACTTGATGGACCTCAAAGATTTATAAATACTGCAGAAGGTGTGGGACAGAGTGAAAAAGCTGCAATTTTTAACATATCATTTACTTGTCCTTCCCAAACTGGGACAGATAATCTCTGTCATTTCAATAAAACGACTAACAGCAGAGAGAATTCTTTCCTTGTCTTCAGAGTTTAAAGAAGCACAATTGCAATTCTAGTCCAGATGCCATAGTGCTGCCTTGAAGAGCTGTGGTAGACAGGGATATTTTAACAGAATTACAATTTTGTGGGTGTATTAGTGCCTGAACCACAAGTCTTCATTAGTATCTGTCATCTCACTCAAAATCCAAATGTAGAGAAAGATCTCACATAAATTCTAACACCTATAAAATGGATTTTTCTTGTTTTGCCTCAATTTTAAAAAAAGGGTTGAATTATAGAAAAGGAAAATTTCAGATTTTTTTTCTTGTTAATTTGGGATTCTCTTCTCTCTTGAAAACAGAAAGCATAATGCTTATCTGTAAGAGAGTCAGGGAACAGGAACCTGTACTGATTTAGCTGAAGCTACATTCCCACAAAAATATTGGAATAAACACCTCAAAGTTTGTAAACACCTAGAGGATAATAAGAGGAGAGCAACAATCAATTTGCATTCATCAAAAACAAATCACATCAAACTAATCTGTTTCCTATTATGACATAGTAACTGGCTTTTTTCATGAGAGAGAAGTAGGAAATGTCACATACTTCAGCAAAGCTTTGACACTCTCTCACATGAAGGACTTAGAAAAAACTTTGAGAAACATTATCCAGGTGACCCTTCAGGGTGTGGGACTATGTAGCTACTGTCAGAGCATCAGAATTAGGTCAATAATGTGGGCTATTAAGTCTGGCACAACTCATAATTCCATAAATGGTTTGGATGAAAAGATAGAAAGCATATTTATTGCAGTCATAGAGACCACCAAGGTGAACATCAGGAAACAGTCAGGAAGAGGAGCAGAATTCAAAACAATTGGAGAGAAGGGAAGATAAAAGTATAGTGCTGTTCAGGAAGGTCATATGTAAAGTGAATTCCTTGGAAACCAGAACTACACACACCAAAGGAGAATTTTGGCCTGACAGATTTATGGCAGAATGAGATCTGAGTAATATTAGACTGAGCCAAACGAAAATCACAGATGAACTCATCACAGAATCACAGAATGATTTGGGTTCAAAGGGACCACCTTGGTCAAATTCCCTAGGCAGGAACATCTTCCATGAGGCCACATTGCTCCAAGCCCTGTCCAGCCTTTCAGGGATGGAGCATCCTCTGGGCAGGGCCTCACCATCCTCAAAGTGAAGAAATTATTCCTAATATCTAATCTAAACCGCCTTCTGACGGTTTAGAGCCATTCTCCCTTGTCCTATCTCTTCATGCCATTGTCCAAAATCCCTCTCTAACTCTCTTGGATTTATTTAGGCACTGAAAAGTGCTCTAAGGTATCCCAAAGCCTTCTCTTCTCCAGGTGGAACAACTGCAACCTCCTCAGTGACAACCTAAATCAAAAACCTTGTGTGAGTGCATAGAGGGCACAGTAATTTAGAAGGATGAGAATTTTTGTAAAGGAACCTCAACAGAGAATTAGACTGATTTGGCCAGGTGCATAAAATATGACTTAAGAAAAATGTTTAAAAAATTAATATACTTTAATATGAAAAGTAGAAAAACTGGGAGAAAATGTGGAAGCAGTCCTCAGTGGTAAAAGGAAGCTTGGAGAAAGAATTAAACACTTTTATCTGTCTGCTGTTGTTAGGCCAAGAAGTAATAAAGCAAAGAAGATTAAAATCCAGGAAATGCTTTCATCACTCAAGATTTTTAAGAAAAATTGAACTGGCATTTGTCACAAGTGACATAACTGACCCCGTCTATATGAAAGGAGATGGACTACATGACCTCTTATTGTCCCTTCTAGTCCCATTTTAATTGATTTCTCCAAGAAAAAAATATTTCTTTCTCTGAAAGATACACCTATCCTTAAGTGAAGCATAAATGCCCTGAAAGTAATAACTGTAACTCCTTAGGGTTCACAAAATACACAAGAGAAACAACTGTACTTTTGATGAGAAAAGAATCATCTCACAGATGAGAGCTGTGAATGGAAACAGATAATCTCAAATTAAACATTTTTAATATGGGAATTGTTATTTTGATAGGAAAAAAAAAAAAAAAGAATGACCAGTGCAGCACGCAAACCCTACCAATCTGATTTGACTGATTAACTGATATATCACATTTACTGATCTCTTTCTGCAAGACCCTGACAACTGAGAATGGGGCAAGGGAGGATTAGTGTTGTTCTCTCTATAATCCTGAGAGATGCAAGAGTGCCTCTGGGGGTAGAGGTTCATAAAGCACATTGAGCTTTCAATGTTATAATTGTCATTATTCACCCATAACAATGAATTTACTTTCATTGTTGCTACTCTGCTAGGTGGTTGAAAATATGCAACATACAGCCACAAGTCTGGCTCTAACTTTCCAAACCTTGTTGGCTTTTCAGAAGCTAAAATTAACTATTCCAACACTACTGTCCTTGGCAGATGAGATGCTCTCCACTCCCAGGGGCAAAGACTGCATCAAAGCACACATGTCTTGACCAAAAATTCTGACAGATTCAAGAAGGAAGGAAGACACTACTAATTGTTCATATCTTCCTCCAACTCAATATAAGCCAAATTGTCAAAAACTGGCTGCTTTTCCCAACCCTCTCCCATTCTCCCAGAAAAACCCCAAACCAGAACAAGATTTATCCTTACAAAAGCAGCTAGAGGAATGAAATAAGAGCAGAAACAAGATTTCCATAAAAACTGTTTCAGAATTTCCATATAAACTGCATTAACTAAATGTGATGATAGTTTTTCAGAATCCAAATAGTCCTTCAAAGAATTGGAATTTTATTGCTCTACTTTTTAGCCAATATGTCAGTTCAATTGAGAATATTCCCCGACATGCCCATTGCAGATTTATCTTGGGAATTAATTAAATTTTGATGAGGTATTCTTGTGATGATCAGACTTTAAAAAAAAATGAATTTTAAGGTTTCACTAGAACCAAAAGAGTAAAGGGCTACACAGATGTGTGAAGTCTTTGCAAAATCTATGGATTACCCATATGCTATATCCATCTGGTCAGATTCACCTCCTTTTTACAACTGAGCAAATTTTTTACTTCATTTCAATGACTAATTAAATTCAAAGATGTAAATTCAATTTACATGGTGTAAATTGGAATAATATTCTGGCCTTTCTTAAATCTAATTTACTTTCACTTATTTTAATATCACTTTTAGGTTGTAGCAGTAAAATTTAACCCACATGCATTGTCTACTAGGAAAAGGTGCAGGCAAAGTTGGTCTTTGGGATACTGCAAGTTGTGAGCCCAAGGTTTATTAAACATTTCACCTTTTCACTTCTATATAACATTGTTTCATCAAAAGTGAAATTTTTCATAAAAGAAGGTTATTTATGTTGGGAGTGGTGTTTTAAGGGGCGTTGGTTTTGTCTCCTGTGTTTAGCCACACAAAAAAGTGAAGAAAAAGCAGCAAGGCAGAGATTTCTATGAATGTGAAGAGAAAAAGAAATGTGGGGCACAAGTTCCCAAGCAGGAGGGCCACTTCTGCACAGAAGAGCTGCCATGAAACATTTTGCCAGTAAAGCATCTTGGTCTCATTTTCCCTGATGCTTTAGTGACAATAAATATGGTTTAACTTTCAGATAACAGTCCTTGGGGGTGGGGGAAAAAAGGTGATGAGGGTATGAAAGATGCTGGAATCCCTTCAAATAGTGATCAGATAGTTTGATTACCATTGTAAATTTAGGTATGGAAGAAGGGGTGAGTTGGCTTAGCCTACCCAGCATGGTACCTGGTCTCTGACAGCATTTAATAGTAGATAGGAAAACAAAATCAAATTGTAAGTTTTTTCCTTTCAAATGGACTCCCAGCCCCTTGTGCACTGCTACTCCCTAAGTCTTTTATTTAACACTCCTGGACAGCTGTGCTTTCCATTAGTGGATATCCCCAGTTGCTTTTGAATCCATGAAAAACATAAACTTCCACAATGCCCACAGAAATGAGCTCAAAGCTCAGCCACAGTAGTAGAAAAGTTATCTTTTAACAGTCCTGTCTCAGAGTTGTCAGTAATCACACAATCAAACAATCATACAATCATGAGGCTTAATAGGGAAGGCAAGGCGTGAAAAATCAACCTCACACCCCACCAGATTTTGAACAGGTACAGGAACAACAATAATTTAGACCTTAGGGAAGTGTGCTAAATCAGGGTGTGATACAAGTCTAGCCGCAACACACATTTTGCCTTGAAACTCAGAAATTCCAGTGAGAAACTCTGTAAAGGCCCTGGGGAGTGTAATAGGTGCAATTTTAAAAGTGCAGCACCTTTGAAGTTCAGCCTGAGCTGAAGCTACCACTTCAAGAAGTGTCTGAGGCCTGTCTGGAGGCAAGGAGGTGAGTGGAGGACAGACATCCTCAGGAGGAGGAACACAGGGTGAGATGTGGGACATCACTCTTACACAGCAAACTCTGATCTTGTGATGACTGGCCGTGAGAGCATCCATTTGTCTCAGTTAAATCATCAAAAAGATATAGGAAAATGTAATGACACACATATATCAGCGACCCAATCTGCATTCATTTTGCAAACATAAAAGTAAAAGGCTTAGAACATATTAATCTATGATTCCCTGGCACTTCAAGAGTGCCTGAAACATTCTTAGGGGCATGAAGCTTTCGATGGCTGATCTATGTCTTGTCAATTCTAAATCAGAAATAATGAGGCAAATCAGTTACATCTAGGCTGGTGCAAATTTTTTTTCTCCTCTCCTTTGGAACCAATTACCAAAGTAACTCTGAAACAGCTAATGTGAAATACAGTCTTGCCAATCAGCAGATTTTCCAGAAGCATCCATCAGTCAGCTGTCTGCAGCTCTGAGATGGAGCTTAACTCTCTCTAAATTAATAAAAAGAAACCATCTGGAAGACACTTTTCTCCTGAGTAAGGAGCAAAGACATTCTGGGTGTTCACTAGTGTCATTGCAAAGCACTTGTGGAATGTCAGGAGCAATGGAAATTATTTCACATATTTACCTGTGTTCTCAAAGCCCTTAATTTGTATTTCACTGTGACTTTTTGTCTCCTTTGCTGGACTCGAATTCCTCCTACCTTGAGGAATGACCATAGCATAGTACAGAGGGCTCAGCTCAGATGTGGGGAGGTTAATTAATGGCAAATCCCAGCCTTTTCCATTTATGAGCCTGTGAGGGAAGCCACCACAGGATCCCAAACCAGTGCAGGGCAGAGCAGTGAGCCCTCATGAAGCCAAATGCAAAGAAGACCAGAACAGAAGCATGAAAAAAAGGAGGAGAAATGGAATAACAGTGCCAGGGCATGGATAACAATAATGTAGAGAGCAGAGCTTAATTTCTAGATGCCAGTCTGACAGATATAAAATACATATATAAAACACAAATTCAATTGCTAGTCCATCAGAGGTTAAGTTTGCACTAATGGAAAAGAAACTTTCTTCAAAAGAGTTTCCTGTGTCTCTTCACTCTAGAGGGATTGAGCAGCTGGAAAATTCTCAGCACCCTCTTCTGAGGAACAAGGGCTATGGAGCAAAACTTTTGCAGGTTTCTTGAAGGAAACTGAAAATATACCAAACTATCACCAACTATATATTCCCATAATGTTTAGTTTTATTGCCCTCCTATATGTGTTCATGTTTTCATTGGTGCTTTTTCAAATGTATTCCAAGAGAATGTATTTTTCTATCAAAATATGCCAGAAATTGGTTCACTCTCACACAGTTCTAGGGAAAAAACTAATTTTTATTTGAGTATGTTCAACTAAAATTAATAGCCAGTGCATGCAAAGCAGTTGAAAAGAGGTAAGACTTTCACTGTAAAAGCTCCTGGAGGTAACATAAAATGGACTAATGTTCCTATTAGGCTTACCACACTTGGAAGATTTCAGAGTCTGCAAAGATTTATTTCCTCTTGGCACAAAGCCTGGACATTTAGATGGACATTTAAAAGGATTTGCAATTCAGACAGCTTTAAGACTACTCAAAAAACCCACCCCATATGTGATTGGAGGTGCATCTATTTCTAAACAAGAAGTTGACTGAGCAGTTTTAGAGGTCTATCCTCTATATTCATACAAAATTCTCATATGAAGGTCATGTAAGTGACACTGTAGCTAACTTTACATTTTCCTCTTATTTATGTGTATTGCACTAAGCACACTTTGGAACAGTAATCTAAGGTTTAGTTATATTACACTTTTTGTTATAAAATAACAAAGACTCTGGTGCAAAGGAAATAAATTAGTCTGAATTGTCCCCTTATAAATGAGAACAATCAATGTTTTTCCCCTAAGGAAAAAAAATTCCTTTCTAGAAAGTTGGATGCAGGCAGGATGCTGTAACATTCCATTTAAATACATTCCACTAACCAAAATTGGCATTGGATGCACAGGCTTTATAAAATCTACCAAGTGTAAGTGGAAGGTCTGTTTCTGAGACTAGAAAGGCACTTTTTTTACAACTGCTTTTTTGTTTTGGGTTTGTGGTTTGTTTTTTTTTTTTTGTTTGTTTGTTTGGTTCTTTTTTCTATAGCTTAGTCTACACTTTAGAGGGTCAAACTCACAATTCACCTTTAAACTTCAGTGAACCCCAGGATTTTTGCTGATTCTCTGCCCAACACAAGACACTGTTTTAGGAGCACACACTTAAAAAAATGCATTCCTCACATGCTTTTTGCTTTTCTTCCTTGAGGACATGTTTCTTCAGCACAGAAGATTGGAAAGTATTCATTGTTTTCTACCTCACTATTTAGCTAATATACTCAAATTTCCAGTTAAATGGATTTGATTAACACAAAACCCCAGTTACATTCATAGACTAATAGAAGTATTTTGGTTGGAAAATCCCTATAAAATCATCAAGTCCAACCATTCCCCTAAGCACTGGTGGCATATTCACATGTCTTTTAAATCCCTCCCTGGAGGGACTGGGACTCTACCACTGCCCTGGTTGTCTGTGCCAGGATTGGACAACCCTTTCAGTGAAGAAATGTTCTGTAATATCCAATCTAAACTTGACCTATCATAACTTTAGACATTTTTTCTCATCCTGTCAAGTTGTCAATAGATGGGTTTTCCTTAACAGGACAGGTTTTTTTCTATTTCCTGAAAGCTCTTGCTTACTGCCATTAAAATGTACCTCAGGGAAAAAGACTGACTTTTTTCCCAGATGCACACATAGAACCAGTGACCCAAACTGTATCTTCTACAGTGTCAGAGAGAACAACCACATCTAATTTATACCCACAGTTCCTTGGTAGTCACTGTGATAAAACTCATTTTGACAAAAAGTCGCCCTGTGATTTTCCTCCATGATTTTTAAACAACCACTTTTCAGTAGAGCTGTAACTGGAAGATTTCTCTTCACACAAGACTATAAGTAAAGTCAGCAAACTGTCAGCTCTGGCAGATTGTGCCTGGTCTCTGTAATTGAGTTTGATTAAGAGTTTTGTTGCCATCACTGGCTTTATTTCTTTCCTATGTAAACATTTTACATCTTCTTATTGTTAAATATTGTTTTGCTTTGGTAGAGCTGCCACAGAAGATGAACATTCAAATATAGAATTAATGAACATTGATGTCATTGTGTTGAAAGGAACATAAGGTTGGGAGGGGGAAAAGAGACATTCTAATTATTGGAGTGTTTGGTAGGAGTTTATTTTACAAACACTATCATTATGTTGACAACAGTGAGTCAATATGTTCCACTAGGCTTTTGTTGCTTTCAGGAATGGGAGGATGGAGCATGGATGCTGTTTGCTTCAAAGCATACATACAATTTTGAGGTCACAAGCAGGTCTGGCTGCCTGCAAATGGGAAAAAGGAAAAAAAAAAAAAAAAAAAAGATGTTCTGCTTCCTGGTATCTCACCACCATTTAGACAATTTAAACCAAGTGGGAAAAATCCAGCTAGGAGGCATGGCTGTGCTGATATCACAGAGTTTGGTTGGAAGGGACTTTAAAATTCATCTTGTTCCAACCCCTGCCATGGGAAGGGACACCTTCCACTAGACCAAGTTTCTCCAAGTCTCATTCCATCCTCAAAGGATGAGCTGTACAGAAAGGATTTCAGGGTTCTCCACAGACATTCTCATGTACATGATCCTTCCATATCAGATGCAAGATTCAGTGCAACAACTCTCACACAGAGACCTCTTGGAGCAGCACTCAGAGACCAACTGACTCAGTTCCCTGAATTCACTGCAACAGAAATAAGTGAAGAGAGAAAGATATTAATCTTCTAGTAGTGAAGAGAGGAAGATATTTTTGAAAGCACACATTAAAATATCCTTATACTCCTGAAAATAAAGATGATGTCATTTTCTTTTAAGATGTTGAAAGCTTTGGTCTTCCTTGGAAGGACAAACAGTTCCTTGAAAATGAATTGTTTTTACCAGCAGTTTACATATAAGTTGTGTGTCTCAGTATAACAGAGACACCCAAATTAGAAACATGTCTTTGAACAAAACTGATCAGATCTCCTGTATAATGAAAAGAATTGCCACAGGGGATTTCTTAGGAGAAGTAATTTTTTCCATTTTAAAATGAAAAGTTTAGAATACATCTAAAAAATCTACAAGGTTGTGCCTAAATTACTTTTTTTAAATGTGTGTCAGGAAATAAAAGAGCTCTGACAAATCAATATGGGAGAGAAACAGAACCACTTTTAAATTTCCTATCAAAAGTGCTCAACAGCTGTTTTCAAATTAATTACTCTCCATGATGCCTGTGCTGACATTACCAGGCACTGTTTTCTACCCTCCTGAATTATGGCCAGGTCTTCCAAATTATATTCTGCTAAATGCTTCAATAAAGCCACAGGAATTATTTCTCCATAAATTAATCCTCACATCTTTTTTGTGCTTAATAAAGCTAGGTATCCTATCGGGATGGAGAAATATACCTTACCAAATTAGCTCCTTTAGTAGAGTGGCTGAATAAATGGCATTTCTTACCCCTGTGGCAGCTCCATTACACCCAGGTTGAGGTTATACTTTCTCATTAATGAGGTGGCTGTAACGAGGCCCAAAACAGGATAAATAGAAAGGGAGTCTTCAATCAGCTGAAGTTTGTTCTCATATCAGTGCACTGCAGGCATACTTAGTTAGCTTTCCATTAGTGTTAATCAAGCATGGTAGTTGTGCATCAGCTGGGAGTTAAACCTTAGCCTGCAATTTTGTACCATTCGGAGCCTTTGATTTAATTTCTTGAACTGAGTATCAATCCATGGATAGGTCTGAGTTGATTTGTAGCCACAGTGATTAGATCACTGTAACTGATAGATGATTAATCAATAGCAATGCTGCAATTCATTAGTGTCACATTTATGAACTGCATGCTAATTAATTTTGTCTTTGCCTTGAATTTTTTTTTACGCACACGAGAGTTCACATTTTGATTATTACTTGTGTTTTTAACTATAAAATCTAAACCCGGGCAAATGTGGTGTGACTAAGCAAACCAAACAAGGGAATCCCCACAGAGATGACAGGTAGGACCTGCTTGGTACTCCAGGATGGTGCTCCTGACCCAGCTTCTGTTCCCACTGGTAGGAGGGCAGACCCAGAGCTTTCTGAAGGGAAGGAGCCAGACCTGTGATGAAAAGCCAGCTCTGGGCAGCCAGGTCATGGGATGTGTCCCTTGGATGTTGCATTTCTAAACAGCAAAGCCACCTCAACAGATACAACCTGGGCAGGGAATCTCCTTCCTATGGCAGTGCCATCTAGCCAGTTTGTGTCACTGAACTCCATGGAAAAAACATTGCTTCACAAAAATAATAATAATAATCCCTCCCTTGGAATAATAATGGAAATACCACAGATGGCTGCTTCTACATGCAGCCCTCAGAGGGCAGAGAGTGTAATCAGCCAAACACACGTGGCTTCCATTGTTGGCAGCAGCAGCCAAACACCAAAATGGGCGATCAGCCATCATCCAGGAGGACAAACTGCAGATTCTCCTGGCTGCTTTTTTTCTCTGGGAACCAGAGAAGTAAATGTTGCAGCTAAAACCCTGACTGGTTGAAATCCCTATAAGGTGAGCAGGAGAAGACAGGAGAGAGGGACAGGGACCAGATGAATTTCTTTGCAGCTGGTGTGGTCAGTGCTGTGGAAGTGCTCCCCATCATGTGTTCCTGACTTGTGAGTGAAAGGAATGGCACAGGGGGGAGCAGAACCAAGCACCCCCTACATTTACACTAACTTGTTTTGCTCTTTCTCATTATTTATTTAAAAATGAACACAAATCAGCTGACAACATTTCTTTAGAGTGGGAAAGAAAGCTCAACAGTAAATCTTATTTGGACTCCAAAATATTTCAAAGAAAAGCCTGAAAGAGCAATTTTTTTTATTATTATTTTTAATTGTTACATATCATATACAAACTAAGGGCATTTTCTTAAACCATTTGCACTATGTTTAAATTTAATACCACACTTCAGCACTTCTCCCAAGAAAATCTAGTGCCCCAGAACTGGATTTACAATAATGTATAGATACAGTGTAATTGTTTTTTTTTTAATGGCTGCAATTGAAGAGGAAAAAATAATAAATAAAAAATAGCCTGTTGAGGGTGCTGGGAAAAAGTGCAGCGCTGTTGGAAGAGCAAATTAATCTGGATTTATCTCCAGAGATGAGGAATTAATCTCATTTGTATCCTGATCATTATGCACTGTGCCTAGCTGGGATAAATATTTTTAAAATATAGATGTCAGCCTTTGCTGTGTGACTGAATTGTATATTTGCCACAACAGCACTAAGCTGATGTCACCAGCCCCTCTTAACAGCCATACACCCACAGGCCAGCCCTGACCACCTGGTTCTGCTTCAGATCCATAGCCTTGGGCTCTCCTGGACAGAGCTTTGGCTTCAAATTTAAATATCTGTTGAAAACAGAGCTTTGGCAAGATTAACCATTACTATATTGCTTTCCAACCTGATTATTATCCATCCAAGAACTCACCTGAGTAGATACAGTGGCATCATGTCTATATTTATATTTATTATATACATGTGATTCTATTTGATTGAAGGATTGTGTTTCAAGCACAAAGAATTGACATTATGAAATGATATATTTATATTTGCAAATAGAGGGTGTAAGAACCTCTTAAGGTGTATGAAGAGGGTGTATGAACAGATCCAAAAGAGCATTACAGGCTAAAGAGCATTGATGGCAAAAAAACAAACAACACACATTGGGTCACATTGCCAGAAGAAGGATTTTAAATGTGGGGAAACCTAAATAATTGTAAAATGGATTTGCTGACTGAAAATTTAAACCATAATACATGTAATAGAAGAATCTGAAACAAATATTCCAGGAAGATTTTTTTACAAGTCTGTGCTACTATGAAGCTTCTTACTCTGTTTTTATGTTTTTTTTTAAATTGAATTTCCTCTTTAGCCTTTTACTTTGTTCCTGTTATTCACTCTTGCAATTATTTTTAGCTCACTGGTTGCCTACACAATAAAAATTGTGTAGAAAAATTGTTACTCCATTTTATGTAATGGAACCAGAGCAGGAGAACATTAAGTCCCCCTGTTTTTTAAGATTTACATAGACAGCTTACAGTAAAAATCTAAAATAACACCCAGATTTCCTAAAGCCAAATTCGGGTCTTTAACCACATTGCTTTGCAACTCAATAGGGATTTTTATTCCTCTTTAATGAGCTGTTGTATTAACGTTAACAAATATTACAGTGAAATTCCAGTCAAACATGCAGATGCAAAGCAAACATCAGGTCATTGTTAACAGCCTGAGGGTGGTGTCTCATATAAAAGGAACTCTGCAATGAGTTTGAGGATATATAAAAGTCTGGAACACCAAATCCAAGCATGACTCTGTACCTGAGAGAATACAGGTCACCCTGGGATATAAATCAAGGGGAGCATATGGTCTCATTAAAGTTAGGACACAAAGGCAGTGCCATTCCCATAAATGCCATCACCTTGTAACCTTTCCAAACATCAATTAGTGCCAACACTGGGCTCCTGTGTCTGGTCCTGCATGTACATAACAGGCACAGAACTTTTCAAAAAAAAAAAAAAAGAAAGGATGGAAATACAGGGAAAACTGCAAGGTGGTCATGAAGCTGGAGGGTGAGGGAATAGCCTTTGGTGAGGATGAGGAAAATTGCCTTCTCAGTCTTGACCAAGAAAAGGTTTGATTTGATCAATCTGAAATAATCTGCAAAAGAGGGTAACTGACAGTGAGCTCTTTAATACAAGAAAGGGGAAACATAATGAGTTTCAAATGTTCATGGTAGAAGATAAATTCAAACTACAAATTGCTTCACTTCTTTAACATTGAAAGTTATAAACCACTGGAACACATTGTCATAGAGCATGATGGATTAACTTTTGCCTGAAGTCTTAAATCAAGAACAAATACTTTTATAAAAAGATATCTAACAGCTTAACCAGATGTGATATACCTCAGAAAATAACAACAAGGTGAAATTGTTTTTGTGTGTACTATGTGGGAAGCCACGCACTGCCCTCACAGTGGTGTGCTTTAGGTTTAGGTGCACTATAACTGTCCTGTGGTAAGCACAAACACCTGCAGCCAGACACCCTGCTCAGGTTCTGTGGCAGATGCAGTTTCAGGTATGAGACCAGAGCAGGCATGTTTGGAAATCATATAACCAGAAACAGCTCACATACCTGAACAGCAGTCCATGAGATGAGCAGGGAGGGATTACAGATCCCTTGGGAGGTATTTGGACAAGAAACCAGTTGCTAGAATATTTGTCCATCCTGAAATTTGGTCCCTTCCCATACTTAAGGGACAGCTGAGAAACATAGTAGTGTAGCATAATATAGTAGTTTGTGCAGGCAGAGTAATCCTCTCACCTCGTGCTGCTGGATTGCAGTGGGAGTGGGAGCTAGGTGCTCAGCAAACACTAGGGGTTACCTGCTTGCCTGTGTCTGTCTGATCAGGTCACAAAACATGCACACACTATGGAATAGAACCATAGAATGGTTTGGGTTGGAAGGGAGTTATGCCCATCTCCTTCCACCCCTGCCATGGGCAGGGACACCTTCCACTATCCCGAAGATCTGTCTAAACTTGCCTTGAATATTTTTTTTTTTCCCAGGGATGGACATCCACAATTTCTCTGGGCAACTTCTGCCAGTCTCTGACCAGCTGAGATTAATTTTGTAAAATTAGGGACTTAGTACTAAGATGATGAGTTTCAATAATACCTTGTGTTATAAACTTGAGGTTTAAGATTACAGGCTCTTTTTCTTACACAGAGACTTGTTTGTTTAAGAATAATTGTAGGAAGGCTGTTTTCTCCTGCTTAGATACCAGCACCAAGGGTTCCTGCATTTCACTGAAAGGTTGATGAGTATTTCTCTCTCCATCTTAATTAAATTTGGATTCCAATTACGAGATGGCAGATACTCCATTTCTTGTTGTGGCTGAGGTCTCTCATGTTGTTTACGTCTCACCTTTGGGGAGGTTGTTATGCCTGCTAATTTCTTCCTGGGAAAGACATAAATAGTGTGCACATTCTTTTGCATTATCTGTGTGGACATTGCTAGAAATGTAGGGGGTGCTTTATCAGTGCACTGAGGTCTGAAGTGGGATTTTATTTCACAGAGGACGTACAAATATCTCCTGTGCTGCACTGAATGTCATTCCCAAATGTCTTGTAGACAAGAACTGACCAGATTTTTTTTGCTAGTGTATTTTTCACCAGCTAGAACAGTTTTATTAAAATCAGTATATCTGTGGGGTGTGGATAACTATGTGGAGGGAGGAGGCAAGTGAATTTATCTTCCCAACTCAGATTCCTCAGACAGGCTTCTTGGTTCTTGCAGGGACTGTCCCAGCAGTGACTGTCACTAATCCTAGACAGCTTCAATTTCTCCTCTTTTCCCCTTCCAGATACATCTCAAAGGTTCATATTCCAGAGGAGAGTATATTGTATTTCAAAATGCTTCTTAAGAATTAAATCTTTCACCTCTCTGGCTAAAGATAAGGGTGAGAAGAACAGGACATCACCCTAGCAGCTCCCACCACTGCCCTATCAGTTTTTTCCAAAGTTGTATTTGATCCTAATTCCCACTTGGTTGTTGTCTGGTGGAAACAGCATTTCTAATATTTGGGAAATTTCAACAAACTGGCTGTTTAACTGTAAAAAAAAAAAAAAAAAAAAAAAAAAAGCTTAATTTTTTCTCCCACCATCACTAAGGGCCTTTTAGCCTGTTCTGGTCTGTGATGGTTACACTGGAGCAACACAAGGATTTTCTCTCCCAGTGAGTTCTCCAGCTGCTCTTTGAGTACTGTGAGGTTTTCCTGCAGAGGCCCCTTTCCTCATTTTATCAGTTTAAGCAGTCCTAATGTGATTAATTTTCTTAGCTCTATTTCAAATGGGCTCTTTCTCCACTGCACAAAGTGATAACTTTGCAAGTCCTAGGATGTCACAGCAGATAGCTCTTTGACTTCTTTAGAATATTCTTTATAATGAAACCTCTCAATCCTTGGTATTATTTAACCCTTTCTCTGACTCCCTTTCAAAGATATCAACACTTTTAGAAATGTCTGGAGGAAACCACTTTTGTTTACCAAAAAGGATATTCCTTTCTGTCTCTCCAACATCACATGCACAGCCCACCACACCAATATCCATTGCATTTGTTCCTATAACTTATTCTCTAAGCTTCTGTCATCAAACAAAGCATAGATCATTCTTGACTCCCTCTTCTAAAAAGGAAGGCTTTTTACAAAGATAATATGTTTTGCTGAACTAGCAGTTATGAAAAATGGAAAAGCTCTCATCTGTATCTCCCCAGATCACAGGAGCAGAAAAAAAAAATCTGAGATACCTCTCCGACTACAGGACTGTGGAACATTTTACTACATTTTGTTGCAAGATGACTAAATAAATGCAGAAAGAGGAGAAAAATAAGGTGCTTGTGCCTTCTTACTGGGCTTCTCTCTAGCTTGCATTTTTACATCTCTCTTTATTCTTCTTACTTTTAAATATCAGTCTTTCTAAACGCTCTTCTTTATGAGATTGGAGGTTTTTTGTTTTGATTTGCTTTTCTCCATGCTTGCCATTATTCCAGCATAAGGAGACAAAATCCCAGCCCCAAGGCAAATTTCCTTTCCTCAGCATGTGTCATGGATGGAGTGGAGCACTTCACTCGTTAAAGACAAGTAGCAATATGTTTATTGATATAAACCAGCAAATTAGCACAGTTTGAGAGAAAGTACAGAAGTAGTTTAATAGGATTCAGTGTCAAGGTGAACATGATTATTTGCTGCATGGAGTACAAGGGCTGACAGAACCATCAGAGGGACTATTTGATTGAGCCACGAGGCTCAGAAAGCATCCCCATGTCTTTCAAACACCTTCCCAGGCAGAAGTCTGGGTGCAGCTGGATCCACTCCCAGTCCCAGGCTTGGACAATGATTTATATTTAAAAGTTTATGTGTTCATAATCAATCCTAGCTATGATTTCAATGTTTACCATTATATTAATCACTTACCAAGGATCTCATGGAATGGAATCACAGAAGCAGAAATGTACTGGAGTGGGAGAAATCCACAAGGACCATCAAGTCCAATGTACATGAAATCCCCAAAGATTGCACCACATGCCTGACTGTGTTGACTAAACACTTCTCAAACTCAGCTGCAACAAGGAGTCTCTCACCCTGGAGGAGCAACCTTCCCAGATGTCCCCAACTCAGTGGGATGTCCTGCCATGAAGCCTTATGGATTACAGTCATATTTTCATACCAGCAAAACTCCTGTTTCACCATTGCCCAAAATCCACAGTAAGCTGGGTGCAGTCCCCCCAGCCCCCACAGCTGGCTCTAGGCAGGGCACACTGCCACAGCATGGCTTATGAATTTTGCACACAAACTGTCTGCAGCAAAGATTTAGTTCACCTAAAAAAAACCCTAAAATATCCTGAAGGTTAATGAGATGTGCAGTGTGTTTTATGTGATTTTGTGCCATTTGTTGATTTATTTATTAGGAAATATAATTTTAAAGGCTTTTAGAAGTCACAATATCTTTCCTCATGAAAGCAGACCTTCATTTTCCAGAGATGTGTTCTTTTTATTATCTTTATAGCAGTTTAATTGGCAAGCAAGCACCAGAAATAGAATGAATTAAATACCCTCCCCTGGAGGGTATTTT
The DNA here is from genome assembly GCA_003676055.1 of Chloebia gouldiae. Classification (NCBI taxonomy): domain Eukaryota; kingdom Metazoa; phylum Chordata; class Aves; order Passeriformes; family Passeridae; genus Chloebia; species Chloebia gouldiae. The sequence goes on from QUSF01000029.1 coordinate 5,051,121, forward strand.
TTTCTTTTTCCCACTACTGATTTTTGCTTTCATTTTTCTTCTTTCTTTATTGTCCCTTATAGTCCAAATTGCTACAGTATTTTGTTTTAAATCTATGGTAAATATCATGTATTTGGGTGAAGGAACAAAAGTTATATAGCACATCCTATAAAATTGTCTATAGTCTCTGAAAATGGTAGTAACCTTATAAATTTATTTCAGTTTATCACATTGGATACAGTAACCTCTAATCCTTGCCTTATATATATTAATGTCCGTCTCTGCCACATCTGTTATCCCCTGGTTTGGGAGCATGGGAAAGCTATTCCACTGCTCTCTTTCACCTAGACATTTTTTAAATGTTAAATGTTAATGTTATGCAATGTTTTGAACAAACAGCCTGGACTAAATGGCATGGTGGAGCAAATCTTCCGGAATCTGCAAAAGCTGCTCTGCCACTGCTGTTGGACACCGGGAGATCTGGCAAGGAATCCCACGTGTCCCTCTGGGGTGGTTCAACCCCAGCTGGCAGCTCACCCCCACACACCCCACACCCCCTCCATGGGCTGGAGAGAATCAAAACAGGCAAAATGAGAAAACTCACAAGCTGAGATAAAGACGGTTTAACAGAAAAGGCTGAAGCAGAATGTGCAAGCAAAGCAAAACAAGGAATTCTTCCACCCTTTTCCAGGACACCAGGAACCTGGGTATCTCCAGGAAAGCAGTGCCCATCATGCACAATGGTGACTTGGGAATACAAATATCATTAATCCAAATGCTTCCCTTGCTGCTTCTCCTCCTTTCCCCAGCCTTATTTAGTAATTACGATGTGACATGGTCTGGAATATCCCTTTGGCCAGCTGGGGCCACCTGTCCCAGCTGCATCTCCTGCCAGCCCCAGCCCTGTTGTGAGTGTGATGGGGTGAGGATCAAAAAAAAGGCCTTGGCTCTGTGCAAGCCCTGCTCAGGAATTACAAAATCATCTCTGTATCATCAACACTCTCTCCAGCACAGATCCAAAACACAGCCCCATACACAGCTACTCTGAAAAAATTAACCCCAAAAAACCATGCACATTGTGTTATGTGTTCCTGTTTCTGGTGGCTGCAGCAGCCTTCTGTTTTTGGAATGAGGTGGTAATCTGAACTAGGATATTTTCCACCACTGTAGGAGAAGGTAAGCCAGTGTCACATAAAAAAAAAATCCCAACTTAAAGCAGAGGAAGAAAGGGATGGTGAGCAGGAATAATCATATTAGAATATCTAATGGGTACTGAGCAGGAAAGGTAACACCTGCCTAAACTGTGGGATTTTGACATTTATCTTCTTTGGCCTGGAGTCTGTGATTATTCTAGTAAAAACATAGTTACAGCAATGTAGCACAAGGCTCATATTTAAGGTAAAAAAATTAAAAAGGGAAAAAAACAAAATATTTTTTTTAAAGTGGAAAACGTAGAAGAAATCAGAACCAGAGCTTTATAAGATATTTAAGGGCCAGCATGCTATGAAATAGAAGATAAAAAAATCAGCCACTGCTTTACCTGAGGGGACAAATTGTGCAGAAATTTACTGTTTTACCCAAAGAAACTGCTGATTCCTTGCATCCCCTCTATATTCAACAGGGAAAGGAGTGAAAGGAGTTTTATCATTGATTTTAATCAACACTTTCCTGAATATGTTCAGTGGGTGAAGGTGTTGATGCTTCTGGCTGCAGTTTTCTGTGCATTCATGTTGGGAAAAGTGAGCTCAGTATCCAATTTCAGCAGAAAGTCAGTAGGGACTGAGCAAACAACTCCCTTGAACACCCTCCACTGCTATTTCACCTTGCTGCTCTTTAACCACAGAATATCTATGCTCATAAATAAATACATGCAAAACACCTAGATTTGTATTCTCTGATTCCCCACCAAAAAAAAAAAAATATTCTGAAAAATAACTTAATTCAACTTTAGCGCAGCCTGTTAGTATAGGAACATTCAAGGTCACTGCAAACTCAGCCACTTTCCATTTTACGATGTAGATTAAGTATTTTACATCTCAACTTGTATAGTAAATAAAAAATACTGTAGTTAAATATACAGTTCTCATCTTCAGAGCCGAAGGTCATGTAGGACTTGGAACTGAATGCAGAGGAGGTGGAAGCCTGTTTTGCACAGCACTGGGACAATATTAGGGATTATCTTTAATGTTCTGTTGTTTTTGATTGGTGTATTTATTTCCTGGCTTCCCTAGGTTTTGATAATTTCTTCTGATACTGAATACTTAAGAAAAGACTTTGTTTCACACATTTCACTTTTTCAGGTTTCAGTGTCAGAAAATTAAAGTACCTACTACATAAAGCATTATGCAGTTATGCAAGCTGTGTTATTCCCTGAGAGCACTTTCCTCAGCAATGAAAAGGAAGAGGAAAGAAAGGCTCAAATAAATGCTTAAATTTCACTTTACAGCAGCAAGAAGGGCTTTATAATATATTTAATTATCTATGCTGATATCAAGAAAGGCAAGCTAGGTTTTGAATTCAATTGTTCCTTTACTGGGTACTGGGATAATTTTTAGTGGAAAAAGGCAATGGGGTTGATTTTATTAATAGTAAAATTAGGGGACTTTTTTTAAATTTATTTTTAATGTAAAGTTTTCAAAGCATTGTGCAGACACTTCAGCTGTGCCATTAAATAACAGTACTAATCACAAGTCTTTGTTAAATTAAGTCTTGGTGGAAAACCCAGGATGAGGTGTACTTCAGAAAGGACCACCCCTACTGAAAGCTCTGCATGTGTTTTAAATCCCCCAGAGATGGGGACTCCACTTCTGCCCTGGGCAGCCTGTGCCAAGGCTTGACAACCCTTTCAGTAAGGATTTTTTTTATTTTTCCCTAATACCCAATCTAAATCTGTTGTTGTGCAACTCGAAACCATTTCCTTGTGGCCTATTGCTTGCTTCTAAAGAGGAGTCCAGGAAAGGCACAGGGAGAGAGGGAAGCAAAGGGGGAGAGCTGTGGTTACACAAGCAAGAATATACAGTCTCCAGACTGTAAAGTGATCTATTTATTTTGTGTCACTTCCCATTCTCATTATGTTCTTTGTCAAGGGAATGGATTTATATGCTGCCATTTTCTGCACTCATTACGGTGTTTGTCAAGTTAATGAATAGTCTAAGAATTTGAATTTCCAATACTGATGAGTGAATTATGGCACAGAAATTAAAATAATTCTTCTTACCCCAGGTTCTGCATCACAAACCAAGAGACATTTGCTCTATTTCTGGATACCAAGATCATCAAAAAGACAAGCTGCACTGAAAAGTCCTGAGCAGGTCAGAAAGTGGAAGCTCACATTTCTGTCAACCACCAGGTTTTAGACTTCCAGCATCTCATTTTTACAGCAAAATCAGGAGAGAAAATGGGATAAAATCAACAGGTAACACTTTATTATAAGTGACAAATTGTTATTAATTTTTTTGTTATTCCTTACAAGAACATTAATTATGGCAAGGTCTTTTGGACTTAGTGTGACTGTTAATATGTGATTCCAGTGGAATTCTGGTGTAATTTAGCATTAATTAACATCCACTTACTGCAAAGTGCTACCCTATTAATCTATTTTCTATGACTAAGGAAGGAAAAGAAATAAAATAGAGTTAATGAGATCTCAGTGTTTTAATCCTGCAGGCTGCAGTGACCCTAGATTGCATCATACACCAAAAGTTAAAAAAAAAAATGTTTAATGGTCTTCTTAGTGTCAGAGGTCAAGACCAATCTAGTAAAGAGAATACCAAGAGAAAAGCAGAGAAAAGGCACAGAGGCTTTTGTTTTCCGAAGGACTGTCTTGTGGAGAACTTGGATGTGCGGGAAAAAATCTCACAAATTATGATGCCAGTGATTGTTCTTTTTTTCCTCTGGATATTGCATAGAAGCACAGTTAGCAAGGAGCTAGAGAAATCCCCTGAAAATGCCATGATCTTTCAACAGCAGCAGTAGGACTGTCAGTGTGACAGCAGCAATTGCAGTTCATGTGCAGGGACATGCACAAACACGATAATCCACAGCTGTTGGCACCAGCTATGCAAAGTACAAGAAAAAATAGAAGTTGTGTTTCCCTCTCAGTCAAATGAAGAAAAAAAAAAAGAAATTTAAATGAAGGCTTTGAAAATCTCTAAAGTTCCTTTGAGATTTATCAGTGCAGAATCACCTAGGGTTTTTTTCTTTCCTGCACTTCTTCAGGGTTCCCCAAAACCAAACTGCCCATCTGTTTTGGAGGTAGTCTCACAGAACATTTCAGTTTTCCCCTCCTTGACTGCTGAATGAACAACCATGGCCTGTTTAAACTAAATAATATTTGAGATAGCTAAAACAAATATGACAAACTCCAACACTGTTCCCTTAAGTTGTGTCCTTGCTGTTTATTTAGGTTTTGGCTACAAGTTTTATTGGTCCTTTTCCTCTCCTTCCAGCTCCAAGCAGAAAAGGAAACACCAGTGCCTCACTGTGCCACCAAAGCAGCTGGAAGAGGTGCTTGATTTCTGCTGCAGGGGAGCAAAGGCCAAAAGCCAGGTCTTCAACAGATGAATTATTCCTTCTACTTAAGAAAACAAAACCAAGGATCCATAGAAAGTCAGGGAGGAAATGTCAATGCACTGAGTGCCCTTTCCACGTAGGATTGCCCATTCTGGGCTGCTGTAACTTCTCTTCTTTCATATATATTGAAATATGTTATCCAGAAGTGTTATTATTACACCCTGTTCCTTAAGACACCTCATCTATTAAATCAAAATAAGCAACAATTTTTAGGAATTTCTTAACAAAATAACACAGAAGACATCAAAAATATGCATCATAATTATGGGGTTTGGAGCTTTCTCCTTTGCTTTGGCAATTCAGCCCTCTTTCCTGAACTTCCTTTCTTCAGTTTTTTTCCTTGATAATCAATCTTCTGTCACAAATTACTGACCTCTCTGGGAGAGAAGATTAAAATAAATAAATAAATAAATAAATAAATAAATAAATAATTCTAATGTCATTAAATATTAGAATTGCTTTTTAATTCAGATTAAATGTCAGGATTTTTTTTTCCTTGAGATGACAATGGCAATTGCACTCCTGAAATGTTATCCACCTGACTGCAGGATTGTTATTAGACCTGAAACTTATTAAATAAGATAATTTCAAGTAGATGGAGAGACAAGAAACGCACCACCATCACAGGGCTTCTGGATAATCTGCCGTTACTAGTATCTTGTCTTTGTTGGATGCCAGATGATCAAAAGGGGGAAAAAATATCTGACAGCTTCTTCACATGTTCTCCAGTGCATTATGAACCAATCATTCGTAAGAAATCCCTATTTCTGGAAATGTGCCAACAGAAAGTACCCAAAATTAGGGAGATGCTGTCATACTTCAGCAGTGTCTGTTCTTGTTTTAGAGATGGACCAGAGGATTTCTCTGATTTTTTGGGTGAGATTATTGCTATCTGAACAGAAATTGATAAAATTCTTAGAGGTGACCAGTGCAGTGGAAATCAGAATGAGTTTAAAAATAAATTATGTGGAAGGAGAGCAAAATGTGAACCCAGCCAGGGTTGGGCCTTACAAATTTTCATCCCAAAAGTTCCCCCAAGCAATGCATGAAACACTCAAGATCTGTTGGACCTATGGAAAGGCACTGGGACAGTGATTTCTTTCTTTTCAGAAGTATAAAGCATGAAGAGACACCAAATGTACAAAAAAAGTCATACAGATTCCATCAGAGAAGTCAGATTTTTGTCAAGGTTTCTGTGTGTTTATTATTTCTTTGGGGCTATCTTTTGCTTGGTTGGGTTTTAATTTGTTTATTGACTGGTTTGAATTTTTTGTGTGTGTATTTTTAGCACTTTTAGGATCCTAAACACACATTATTTAAGAGAATAATTCTCTGTGCATATAATTGTGCATATGTAATGCATACCTTATTAATTTAGGAAAAAATGAAATAATTTCAAAAATTAAACCTGTCAATTCATTTTCTGTTGGTTT